>JBBPNN010000014.1:0-94835 GCA_038090935.1 Hortiboletus campestris
TGTGGATTCATGCTGAATCATTGATTCATACTAGTACACTCGCCTAATACTGAACAAACGACGCAGACTCGGACACCCCCACCATTGCAGTTGAACGACGCGCATCTGGCAAGTCGGTTCGACCGAATCACTCTTCGGGGCACACGTGGGACCAAGAACGCAAACTCCCGCAGTACAAGCCCACACGACAGTTTCCCCTATTCCCCGAAGTTCAGTGACCCAATCACATCCAAGAAACTAAATTGCTACCGTGATACGATGTCGATGAACTCGCCGGCACCGGCATAAACAACGCATGCCGTATTCTCTACTTGACAGGACTCACAGACGCCAGGTGACGTTGGTTCATCTAAGTGACGAGATAAGGTATCTTTGAGGCGCGCAGCGTCAGGGTCCAGCTAGCAGGCAACGCCTTCGTCGTGACAGAACCTGCTCGGGAGGGAAATTCTCGGATTGGGTGCGGTCAAAGGGGTACTGATCTTTTCTACAGCCCTTGGGCTTGCAGATGCCTCGGTCTGAGCCATAATTCTGGGCATCACAGTCAAAGTAGGACTGGTACGTGCCGCTCTCGAGACGATTGTCGAGCATAGAGCAGTTCTGACCCACGGGTTCTGGTTCCAGAACTGGTGACGAGATAACAGAAAGCAAAAAGAGGTGTGTGTGAAGGGGAGAATGCACATCGTAGAGGTGGACAGAGCACAAGAAATGGACGCGCCGGCGCGCTCACTAATTGCAATGATAGTCGCGTCCTTTCTGGTACGATCAACCCCTGTACTACTTCCCACACCCTGGACAGCAATGCACCACGTCGTGCACAAACACGTCGCATTCCGCACAGAAATCGTGGCTGCATTCTGGACATCGATACCGACCCAGCGGGCTGAGGCCTTCCGAGGCAGGCATAGTTGATGGCGTCGTTGGGAATGCACGCCCACATGCATGACACACCCCTGTTCGCTCTCCCACTTCCTCCACCGACGTCCTGCAAGCCTTTATTCAACACAACCATCAGCACCGAAATCAGACCACCACTTACACAGCTTGATAGGGCTTGACAGGAAACAAGTGATGATAACTCCGCGCAAGATGCGGAGAACTCACGATCATCAGTCCGCAAATGTCACAATCAGTCGGCACGTCGCACACTTTGGCCATGCACCGCGGACAGAGAAAGCCTTCGCCCTTCATCTCCGAATGGCATGCACAAAGGCTCGGTGGCGACGAGTCGGGGAGGCGCGTCGGAAAGCCCATCATCATCAGGTCCGCGGCAGGGTTCGCACCACCAGCGCGGATCACGGCTCGTTGGGCTGGCGGGGGCACAAGCTCGAATAGCAAGTCTTTAAAGTGTCCCTCATTCATTGCCACGCCAAACTGGCCTGTCATCCCATGAGAGGTGAAAACCACCGGTCCATCGCATCGACCCACCGCCTGTTTTTTCACACATATCTCTGCATATCTTCATCTCAGCCGCCAATGCGACTACGGATATTCGAATCTTGTTCTTCACGCAAGCGTCGAGCGTGTCGTGAATGTTCCCCGGGTCGCAAGTCGTCAGCGAGCCAAAGATGATGAGAATTTCGCGTGACGAATGAGTGGGGAGGTGACTGCATCTCAGAAACCAAAAGAAAGCGACAACGAATTGCGCTCACCTCATACTGCTCCGTGCTATCTCAATAGCATTCTGCAAGCTTGGGTCGCCAGCAGGTTCGAGTTTCGTACGATCACTGAGTGACCTGAGCACATCCTGCGGATTACCTGCGAACGATTGTGAACAGAAACGCTGCAAGTCGGGGCACGACCCTACCAGACATTTCGCCGATGCGTTCACCAATGCCACCGCGCATACCGACAACGCCGATCTGACCGAGGGGATTCTGGTCAAACCATTCCACGACAAACTCGCGCGCGTACTGCAGGGACAGGTGGAACCGAGTTGGACGCATGTCACGGTCCATCATCGCCGCTGACAGATCGAGGAGAAGGACGAGATGTCGGATGATGGTGCGCCGAATGGCCCCGGCTGGCGCGAGTAGTCTAGCGAACACAGTGAGGAACGCAAAGGAGATGGGGGTCGGTGTACGTGCCTTCGCCGCCTACCCCTTGCCATCAGGTCGTCGACCGCCCCTTGCAGGCTACCCGTCTCGTCCTCCTGCACGGTGTCCCACGAGCGCGTATAGGACGCCTCCCATGTGTATGCTTGCTGGATAGACAGGTCAGACGGAAGCTTGGAAGCAGCGTGAAAAGAGACGTACATCCTTTGCTTTGCCCTTTCCCTTGTCTTTCTTGCGCTTGTCTGTGGCTTTTCCTTTACCTTTGCCTCGGGCGCGAACTTCATCATCCCCTAGCAATGATATATCGGAATCCGAGTCTGCATCCATGTAATTTGGATCCGTTCGTCTCGGTGGTGCCATGGCGAGCCTTTTGCGTTGAAAGGGTTGGATCTAAGGTGGGTACCGGTAGTGGTCGAGCCAAGAACTGAGCCACACTATCGCTAGTACTGTAACAAAGACTCTACATACAACGGGTGTTGCACATCTTAGTTCGTGAAATAATATATACTTGTCCTACTTGCTCTATCATATGCCACTCTTCTTCGGCAAACTAACGTCTTTGACGTTCCCCGTCTCGATGACATCGCCCCAGGCCCTCTCTACCCACACCAAGCAACTATCCACCTGTTCAAATACCTCTGAGGTGGCTTGGCCCAACACAGGCCCCTCGAATCCCTTCACGCCCGTGATTATCCGAGTTGAACCACGAGGCGGGGTCTGTGACTCGTCTATATCATTGTCCTCCAAATCGAGCACAAGCCTCGGTCGCTTTCCCGCCCGTTCCCCATCCCTCCCTGTCCGCAACGTCGCGGGTCCAGCGCCTGCACCCACATCCCGAGTAGCGTCCCCCTGACGGCGTTTCACGAGGACGTTGGAGAGCTCCGTCATTAGACGACTCTGGAGTAACTTGTACACTGGATCCTCGTATCGAAGCGTCCGATCAACGGCTGCACGCAGCGTCGCTTCATCTTCCTGGGACAGTGTGCTGGAAGCTGTAAAAGGTGTAGCGTTTGCTTGCGTCCGCGCGCGGACGACTTCGTCAGCGAGATTAATGAGTCTGGTGTCGCTTGCGTCTGGTTCTCCGGCAATCTCGGCGCGGAGAAGCGTCCAGATGCGAGACATGAATGGATCAGGATCAGAGGATTCGAAACTAGCGGGAGAAGAGCGAGTGGGTGCAGGGAAACGCGTCAGAATACGCAAGGAGGCAGCTATGACGAGCGCCTGTAGATAATTCTGTATCTTCAATAGGGTCGGGACTGAAAAGAAAAAAACGGGTGGAAGTGTGTTGGCATTCAGCGTGGAAGACCCTACTGTTTCGTTGCTGTCACGGTCAGAGGATGCGGTCGGAGAAATCTGGACAGTTCTCGATGGAAGAGGGCAAGAGACAGGCGAAGACGAGCCCAGGGCCTGGACAATACGCACGATCCACAAGAAACGCGGCTCTGCAGAAATGGAGCTCAAATGGACAGGGGGCTTCAACTTGTCCAGCCAAGAGGCCCAACCTTGCGTTATTCTATCTCGATGCCAAATGTCGGCCACGACCTCTCGCTCTGTCGAACTGGCCTGCTTCACGACAACAGACCTGAGCTGTCCCTCTGTCATAGCTCCCAGGACGAACTGCGAAAGATCGTCTTTCATGATCTCGGAGAGCCTGAGAATGTTTCTGACGGCCACGGTTACTAGTGTGGCCAGTGCGACTGGAGGGGAGGATCGGATAGGGGGGTCATCGAGGGGTCGTTGAAGGGCCTCGATGTCAGGATCACGAACCGGGGCGCAACGTTGCCGGAGACTAGCTAAAATCTCGCGGAGATGCATGAGGGCAGAATCCAAGGGTGAAGAGGTGGGGGAGAGATGACTAGACAACGTCACCAACATGGGATGGTTAGGGGGTAAGAGAGGAGAAAGCGCAGCGTGGAGGTCTTCGTAGAGCAACTTGATGCGAGGAAGCTGAGCAGAGGGCTCTGGGTTGGAGAGGGTATGCACTGCCTGTATGAAGCTCAATTGTATGCGTATGGTGGGAGCGGATAGGTTCGCACCTCGTCCCAGAAAGATTTGTGTACGATGTCTTCGACCTTGCCATGCAGCGTCGGCTTTGCGTCCCCGTCAGCGGTGCTGCGGGAGCGGGACATGACAGAGAGAAGAGACTTTCCCGGCGGAAGGACCTGAGCTGGGTCAGTGGCAAGGATATGGAGAAAGTATGCATTGTTTAGGATGTCAATGAGCTCGACGGGGAGAACGAGATGATCCTGATTGGATACGAGTTGGGATGACACGCTCGGAGGTATGACATTGACAATGGAGACCCTTTCGCCCAACGAAGGTGTCTGGCGCGGTTCGACGGACTCCCCTGGAGACTTGTTGGAAGGAGATGTGAGCAGGACGCGGAGGGCATCGAGGAGCTCGTCGTTCTCGGTGGACGGTTCCCAGAGATTGTGGTCTCGGAGACGTTGGAAGTCACGGCTGAGAGCATCCCATGAGACTGAATGTGGTCCGTGCGGGCGTCGCTGAACGTCGAGGAGGACGGCGATGGTATGACTGAGGAGGGCGTTGTCGGGTGCGGCGTCGGCGTGGGCTCTGAGCTGGTCGAGGATGCGCTGCATCATGATAAAGCCAGACGCGGCGAGCCTCGCTCAGGAGTCTTTCTCTTTCCGGGCCACCACCGTCGATGGAGACAACGACGACCACAACACACAGCGCCAGCCCCGTCGTCGCCTTCATCATTGGCCTGGTCATCATCCTCCTCGCATCCGTCCTCAACGCTGCCGGTCTGAATCTCACGAAACTCGATCATGTGAATCCCTCAAGCTTCACCATCGTCTACATACACTGTCAGCTAACATGCGCCCCAGGTCCGCACGAATGCCATTCCCAAGTCTGCCCGTCGCCGAGACTGGCTGCGGCCACTATGGCTCTTGGGAATGACCCTTTACATCTTGTCACAGCTCATAGGGAGCACACTTGCTTTGGATTACATGCGAGCGGGCAAGTCCTCTTCCCCCTATAATACGCTGGTCGCTCATGCATCCACCCAGAATACGTTGCCCCTCTCGGCTCCACATCTCTCATCTTCAATTTCCTTTTTGCTAGATTTTTGGTTGGAACACCAGTTACCCAAACAGATATATATGTCAGTCATCACTGTCCGTCCTCTCCACCTAACTGACCATCTCCCAGGGCACAATAATCGTAGTTGTTGGCGTCATTGGCATAGTCGCGTTCGGCGGCATCAACAGCGGTCTCTCTTCCGAGACTAACGTCGACCATCTCACCGCCCTCTGGAGGAGAGGTGGATGGCTCGCCTTCTTCTTCTCAATGTCAATTTCTTTGCTCGTCGTCCTCAAGTTCACTTTCTCGCTCGACGCAGTCCTTGCTGCTCGTTCCGATATTACTTCGGAGCCCTTCATCGGCATGAGCGCGCGCAGATCACCCCCGCCTAGTACCACTTTTGCTGGGAGGGCCAAGAACGCCTATGCCTCCCTTTCAATCTGGATCATGGAGAAACTCGAGATCTGGACGGCTCCAAAGGACGACAGGCAGATCGCATGGATTCTTGGAATTGGTTGGGCATGCTGTGGCGGCGGTCTCGCAGGTGGATGTCTTGTGTTTGCCAAGGCTACGTACGTACCCATCGCCCAAGTTATTCTCGGTTGTTCTGAGTCCTTGTAGCGTCAAATTGCTCACCGGGAGTCTCTCGCATGAGAATCCGGGGAATCAGTTTGGGCATATTGCACCCATCTTCACAATCATTCTCTTGGCCATCACAGCGGTCTTGCAGATCATATGTCTGAACCGTGGACTGAAAGTGTATGATTCCACGCTTGTCGTACCTGTGTTCTATGGTGTCTACACTGCTACGGGGTATGTCTCTCTCTTCCCCGTACAGCCTCTGCTTATCCGTTGCATGTAGTTTTTTGGACTCGCTCATTTTCAATAACCAAGTCGATGCCTACAAGCCCTGGATTCTCTTCCTCATATTCGCTTCTATCGTGATCCTGATATCGGGTGTCGTCCTTCTGACACACAAGAAGCCTGAGCGATCCCAAAGGAATATTGCGCCGTCACGGACGATGGGTGCACGATCTGCCATGAAAGAAGGCAATGAGGAAGACGAAGCACAGGCGCTGCGGGTGCCAGAGGAGGGTGAATCATCAGCCCATGAGCTGTGGCAACTCGGAGACATGAGTGACGATGAGGACGGCGTTGACGCTGATACCACTGGGAAACCTGCCCCGAGGGGAGTGAATGGTAGCGGTGTGGAGGCGCGAGAGGAAGGGCGTAGATTGATTCAGGATGAGGACGAGGACACCCGGCCCCGACGATCATCGTCTTCGGATGCGACGCTTGCCCGTAACGACGACCATGACAAGGACGAGGACGAGTTTGGGGAGTGGAACGAGGGTGGTAAGGATTACAGTACTAAATGAAGCGATCCTATTACTCTATTCTTTGACGCGTGTGTGGCTGAAATCGTGGTTGACTCCACGCTTACAACACGACTCGCGCCCCCGCCGCGAACATGGCCAACAAAAGCGACAGCCAAGACAAGGACATTGACGAACTCGACGACGACTTCGGCTCCGAGGACGAGAACGCAGACCCCAACGTGTTTCGGATAAGCCATGCATTGACGCCCCCGTCCGCAATGAGCTACAGCGCACAAGAACTCCACAGTGAGCTGAGCCACGTCCTCAACTAGCGTCTTCCTAACATCCCATAGCTTTTATTCACGAAGGGTACATCGATCTCAATCCCAGCTACCAACGAGGTACGTTTTCTCCCCCGCCGCCGCAGCGACGTCGTTCATCTTGACAGGGCCCGTTCGTAGACGTAGTATGGCCAGAGAGCAAGCAGATTGGACTCATCGACTCTATTTTCCGCAATTTTTACGTGCCTCCGGTCATATTTGCAGTTCAAAAGGACGACGACGGAGAGACAGTGAGGGTGTGCGTCGATGGTAAACAAAGGTTGACATCAATACAAAAGTTTCTCGACGGTTTGGTGAGCGGCCATGTCTGCTTTTTTTGCCTCTCCTGTTTGACTGGCATACCATCACAGATACCTCGTGAGTGCAACGCCCTCAGGTTTTGCCGTGTCGCGTGCTGATGGAATTTTCGTCAAGACCGTGATGCACGCACCAAGAAGAGCTTCTGGTTCGTCAGATCTGATGCACAAAAGACGACACGCCTAGAAATCCCTGACCAGTGGAAACGACGGTTTGCCGAAACGAGGATCACATGTGGTCAGTTTCGTCACTACACGAACGTGCCCCATCATTCACATCCTGTCACCAGTCGAGTATCACAACCTCCCACCGGGCACAGAGAGAGAAATTTTCCAACGGGTACAGCTCGGGATGAGCTTGACTGCCGCAGGTGCGGATACATCCAGGTATCCGAGGATGATCGAGTCTAATGCCATGTAGAAAAACTGCAAGCAATTTCCTCTCCTTGGGCAGATTGGATAGGCGATCTCGAACTGCGACACGTCAATTGCGAAGGTGGCCTCGCCGAAGTCCTCGAGTGGGATACACGACGTGGCCGCGACTTTCAATGCATCGCACAAATGGTATTCTGTTGCGATCTGTTACCGGAACACGGCCTGCCCACGGCCGCCAAACTTGAAAAATGGTTGTCGCGCGCAGACAAGCCAAACCAAGTGTTCAAGAACAATATCGGCCACGTGTTGAACGAATTCGGGTACATCGCCACGACGCCCGGGCTCGATGCGGCCTTTGAACAGGTCGACAAGCGCGTCGCACCTGTCGAATTTGTATTTATTGGTACGGTCATGCCTGACCCGTGATGCCCAGTCCTTGTTGGTGCTTACTGTCTTGCCCCTCCTAGGGACGCTGCTCTACATCCTTCGAGAACATACACACCACGAGCGAGCAAACGCCGTCTTGCACATGCGTATACGAATTCGAGAACAATTCCGTGACGTTCGAAACAATGGGGTTGTCTGCAAGGCGCTCTGGAATTTCATCGAGAGTCTCATGGGACCGACAGGTATCAAGATTCTCTCTATCCAAAAAAGTTATCCTGTCGCTACACCCAGTTCTCAGCGGAAACGCAGAAAGATAGATGATGAAGACCAGGACGAAGAGTATCACCCTTCCCCTGTTAAGACTCTGAGCCAGGGTGTGAAAACGCGAGGCAAGGGACGAAAGATGGGGGAGTAGTGGTAAGGATAGCGAGATACGCCATTGCATTTAGGCGGCTCTTTCGGTTGGAATACCTTGTTGTAACCCCTACTCGACGCGTAATACATTATCACTATTCTGTTACAGCACAAATGCTCACTTGGGGAGGAGGTAAGAAATACAATTGTGCAACGACCTTTTAAAATGTCGGGGCACTCATGCTGGCTAGCATTCCGGTCTCTGTCAGAGACCAGAACCATCCACCGTGGTACATCTGGCTAGTCGACAGCAATACAATGTGTCGGTTCCCTACGGAAAGCATCCAGCCCGACGTTGATGCATCCGGAACGCGTTCAACGTTGCGACCTAGTTGTTGTAGCCCACTCTCGCAGTGTACCAAGTACCTTCCGGTGTCGTCATAGCACGCGCAAACTTGAGCAACAACTTGTCCCGCTCTTTCGAATTCACAGCAATGTCAGAGATAAACGGTTCAATCTCGTCGCCCTTCCATCGCGGGCGTGTCAGGAACAGCTCCGCAAAGCGTGCAGCAGGATCTGTCGGGAGGGTGGACGCGGCAAGGTGACTCAACGTCGCTCCTGAGATGTCGCTGGCGTTTCGAAGGTAGTTGCCCTGGCATTTGCATGAGCGCTCGTATCAGAGTCCCCGAAAAGAAGCAGGGGAGGACGTACTAAGAGTAGTTGGAGCGAGACGGCCGACTCGAACGCGTCGCCAACGGCGTTCTTCCATTTGGTCATGAATTCTGTCTCCAGTATGGACTCGTGCTTTGCTCACGACGCCATGTCAACCGATGAGGAGGGAGGAGCGATGAAAAAAAGGGTACCTTGTAGTGTCTGAGGATCCCTAATCCAATCTCTGCGACCACTGCGTTGACATCCATCTTCCACGTACCCTCCTCTACCTGACCGAACCAAGACATGACCTGGTTCGACACGTCCCGCGGGGTATCGTGATCGTCCGCCAGCGCAGACACCAAGTCGTCGACGGGTGCAGCTTCGTATGGAAGGCTCAGCGATATGAGGTAGTTGAGAAGGAGTTCCAGGATCGTATTCAAATGTACGGGCGCGATCGGTCGAAGGTAGCCTGTATGTATCAAGGACACGGACGCGTGAGACGACAAGCACGGTCGAAAAGACAATAACAGACCATCGAGGACGAGGATCCGCCGTTCCTTGAGACCCAGTCTCAGCTCAGAGTCGCTCGCTTGGATCTCCCCTCGTGCCTGCTCGTAGCTGTATCTCGGGAGCGTCGCCTGAAAAAATGGGTGCGGTTGCGTGTGTCAGCAGATATTCAGATGCCATGGCGTTGGCGACGTGACTGACGCGTCGATCTTCGTCCCCCTCGTCGTACTCCATCCCTCGGAGGAGTACAGACAGCTTGTGCAACTTGGGAACGGACGGTACCAGCTCCAACACTTCATGCAGCTGATCGCGGACGTGAACCGTCCCGTCCGGATCCGTCCTCGACGGGGTCAAGACGAGCACCGTGTTGGAGAGTACGACCGAGCGCAGGGTGTACGTCTTGTCCGCTGTGCATACCACGGCGTCCTCGGTGGGGTGTCCTTTGATGGAAAGTCTGTCCTGGATGAAAACGGTGGCGTGCGGATGGCTGTATCACTTACATTGGCCGGGATGTTTTGGTCTCTGCCGCAGAATCGATGAGCTGGCACAGTTCGGGTGGAAGTTCTATTAGGCGGAACGCGCCTGCGTCTTGTTCGGTCGACGGGGAAAACCTGAGCTCGAGTTCGCTCATCACAGCGAGGGTCAGAGGCGCGTCGCGAACTAAATCATCTGAATACAACACTAGTAATATTTAGGTGGAAGAGTCAAAACAACAAAAACGTCCCATAAATCACAACAAATTCTCCTCTACAGGACGGAAGTTGACTCTGACTTCTGAAACTTCCCTCCTCGCATCCCTAAGTAGTTGGGTAATCTTTTCCTCCAACTCAGAAGTGGCGAAGACGGATGTCGTGTGAGGTACGTCGACGGTGAGGTCGACGTTTATCAACGATCCAGCTCGCTTCGCTCTCAACTCCTTGATTGCGAGTACGCGAGCACCTTCTGAGACAGCAGTGACATCGCCACTGCGGTGAAGCAGAGGGTCCAGCGCACGCAAAAGCTTATCTCGCGAGCTCTTTGAAATCCCAGCATCGGTCAACTCAGCAAATGCCCCTCCAAACAAGTCCACGCCTTGCTTCAGGATGACAAACGACACAAGCAGCCCTATGATCAAACCTTGCATAAGTGATCGCGTGGTTTTCATTATGGATCGCCAACGTACCTCCAAGTGGGTCGAGTGGCAGGGATGGGAAGATGGACGACCCCAGGATGGCAAACAGCGCGACGAAGCTCGAGTATGCGTCACTCCGGTGATGCACCGCATTCGCGTACAGTACAGGACTGTGTTCTTCGTCGGCAACCTTTTTCGTGATGCGATACAACCATTCCTTTAACAATACGCTGACAGCTGCAAACCATGCAGCGTTGGGATCAAGTACATCCACGTGTGTATGTGCATGCCCGACGGATGGAACGTGGTGACTGACAGAGGCAACATGTTGTAAGATGTCGTGGAGTTGACCTGGAGGGAGGGTGGACGCAGTCCCCGAGAGAGCCTCCATCAAAAGATGGTAAGAATGAAAACCTATGCCAAGTGCACCACCGATCAAAAGAAATGAGACCGTTGTCGTTCCGAGCGTTTCGAACTTGGCAAAGCCATATGGGTATCTTTCAGAAGGTGGTTTTCTAGATAGTTTCCAGCAGAATAAGGTGACAAAGTCACCCAACAGGTCTTGAGGGGATGGTGATGAGCATGTTCGTTATGACACAAAGAACAAACACACCACTCAATGAGTGACCTGCGTCGGCAAGCAGTGATGCGGAGTGCATGTACCAGCCTGCAACTCCCTTTGCACTAGTCAAGCCCACATTGACGAAAAGCCCAAGTAAGGTTATTCGACTGCCCCGGTCGCCTGCATCACACGTGTAGAGCCAGAACATAATGCCCAGCAAAGGACAACGTACCCTTTCCTTCAAAGACATGTATTATCTGTTCCGCACCATGAGCGTGGTCGTGATCATCATGCGAATGCGAATGAAAGATGGAGTGCGAATGGTGGCTAGGGTGTTCATGACTATGGTCAGAGCCGGCACTCGGTGTGCTCTGCTCGGCGCTGCTCGTGTCGTTGCCTTTGGGCGCACTTGTTGAACTGGGTCTTTGTTGCGACATGAATGGGGAAAGCCCTGCACTTGTTAGTGGTACCGAACGAGATGTCAACAAAGACCTAGAGACATGTTGGCATCGCGTGTTTATAGGGCTCGTGCAACACCAGCGCGGTACCTTTCGATCAGCAATGCTCCACCCTGTGATCTCACTCTCGGAGCTGTGCACACACGGCGGATGACCTCCTTGCTCGGTGGGTTGGGAGAGGTAGTAGAGGAGTAAGAGAACGAGGTTTCAGGATAAAGAGTACGACTTGGCGCTGTCTTGCCACGTAGCCGAGCCAAGTTGGAGATCAGGGCAGCACGTCGCGATGGACAACAATGCTGTCCTAGAGCCAACTTCATGAATCCAATCCGTTGGCGAACAAGAGGGAATGTCGCAAGTTTCGAGGCTATGGCGCTACATCAACCACATGTCGTGTGTTCAGGTTCAGGCCGATTCATCCGAGTCCGAAACCGCAGTACTCACGACTCACGACGGTCTCAGTCTGGGAATCGTGCCTACAAGAGACTACCTTTTCCCCGTCAATGATCCACTCCTGTCTCTCGGTCACTTTGGTGACATAGACTGATACAGATAATATGAATACAAATCCGTCCTGCAAGACCCCCCTGAATCTGGCCGTTACGCGTCATAGATGCTTTCCAGCAATGCTTCCACTCTGGCCTGATATTCTTCTGGGTCGTACCCTGCCGACTTTTCCAAGACCACCTTCGCAATGGTTGGCAAGTTAGCCCTCGGGACATTGTATGATGCGAGCGTGCGATGCAAACCAAGGCCGCGCACGAGTCTGGTTGAATTGCCATCAATCCTGGTCGGGCAAGCTCGAAAGAAAAGGCACGCATACTCATCAATCTTGCTTCCCAATCGTTTGACATCCCCCTCGAGTGAGCCGGTAGTGGGTTCCCGCAGATAAAACAACGCTTCTGCTAGTGCTGCCTTATCTTCTGGACTTGCGGTATCGGCTTTAAGAACGACGACCGAAGCAAGCGTCAAACACTTTCAAAGCTCTTAAGACCCAAGTCCTCGGATCAGAAACCTCCTCTACTCACAGATGTGATCCCGTGCGGAATTCCGTAGGTCGCTCCAAGTCTGTGACCGAGCGAATGTGATAATCCAAGGGAACTAGGAAGGACTGTGAGAAATTGCCCTTTCATTGCGGTACGCCCTGGGTCTCCTTACCCGTATTTCTCGACCTTTAGAGGCCAAAGACTCATCCATGCCGCTATCAATAGTTTTTGTCTCGCTTCCAAATTCCCGGGCTGTGCCTTACTCTCTGGGAGATATTTGAAGAGGTCGGACAAGGCGGCATAACAGAGGACCTTTATGGGATATGGCAGTGTTGGGTAGTAAAGACTCTCTGTGGTTCAACATGAGCCTCTGACGCCGAACTGCATGTAGCGGGGACTACGGCATACCAACAGCGTGGTCCAAAGCTCGAAGGCCCGTCGATAGCCTGCGTGTACCTCATGCTGAGCACGAGATGAGAAACAAGGCATGAGGCATACCATAGTTCCTCCGGAGTGACCACCGTCAACTCAGCATCAAGAATGATGCCAGCAGGGGCAATCATGGGGTCGGAAACGCTGACCTTGTTGCCTTGCTCGTCAGTGTATCCAGCACCGCTCTGGTGAAATGAGTCATGGATAGGGTTTTTTGATGGGCCATGACAAACTCACCCTGTACTCGGCTGCACTCAGGGTGGTCGGAATGGCAATATGATTGAGAAAATTGCCCCCGCTCTGCTGCTGAAGACGATAAACGATAGATTTTGCCGCATCGATTGGCGAGCCACCTCCGATGGACACGATGATATCGGCGCCTGCAGCTCTGAACGCCTCGATGCCGCGGTTGATGCCTTGGACAGGAGCATGCTGCCCTATCTCGGAGAAGGTCGTAGCAAAGGCACCGTTATCTTTCAATATTCGTTCAACGTTGGCAACCACGTTTGTCTTGCAAATAGAGTGTACGTCAGCGCGGAGGATGAAGTGAGTGTAAATTCATGAAGGCTGACCTTTTCCCGCAGCGACTTGCCAGTGACGATGAACACCCTGCTACCACCCAGGACGGAGAGTAATTTTGGGAGGGCTGTGTGCACACAGCCAGGTCCGTAGTATACGCCTTTCAACGTGTCATGATAGGCATAGAATCCATGCAGATTGCTGTTGGTGTCGGCCATTTGGGATTAGTGAGTACGAACACGCTTGGGTCAGTGGTTGGCGTGTCGAGGATTGGTCGATAGCTGCAATGTCGGCGGTATTGAACGTTCGTACCGGATGCGGAACATGATTGGTCTTTACATCGAGTGCTATCTGTGGGTGATCTGCTCTCCGATTTCACAAAAAGTGTATAACGGGCGACTTGACAGTGAAGGGATACTGCATGCGTGGGTTGAGATCTGGCTCCGCAAATCAACATGTGCATCGACAGGTCTCAGGACTCCGTCGGATCCCCTGGAGAGCCCAAGTCGACGGATTTGGAGCGGCTCGATTTCCTGGACTCAAGGGTTCGTTGTGATCCCCTCGGATGCGCAGGGTCACCTCTCGTAGTTCAACCGAGACGGCAGTTTCAGTTAGTTGGTAATTCCATCCTGGAAGATGATGGTTCTCGGAAAGAAGAAGACGCGTGGGTGGCTACATGGTGTATGCATACCGACTACCTACGCGTCAACGGATCAGGCGATGTGGCAACACAGTGTATCCCGAGTGGAGAAGAGTTGAGGGACGATTCTGTGGCACAGGGCATCGCAAGGACGAGCCACTTCCTCTTCGGGGCAACTTCGCAGCAGAGAAGTGCTCTGAACAGGGGTCAAAAGCGCATCATCACCAGAATTCGGGGCCCTGAGAGTCAACGCGGGGTAAGGTGGCATGATCTTTTTTTGGCCGTACCCGTGAAACAGCGTGTTTCGAAGCGAGCTGTGGGGCTCTTCAGCTGGTCATTTCGACTGTCTTATCTCCAGTCAATCTCCTCTTCAGTGGGAGCTCGGACCGAGATGGACCTACATGCAAGGGCCGCACCTCCATGGGAACCCACGGGGCCCGGACTCGGACAATTTGCCACCTTTGTGGCCACCAGTATGGCAAACTTCAGTGATCCAGTTCAAGTTGGGTCTCTGTTCGAGCTTGCCACCGCAAATTCCCACGACTCGATTTGGACGCGTCTCAGTAATGCACCACCCCCGCGTTCGATCCTGGAAATCGTGTTTTCACAGTCACTTCTTCAAAAAGTCATGGAAGGCGTCATCCACAGCCAGGCGGTTCGTGACAGGACCCAACCCGGAGCAAGAAAGCAAGGATTTGCCGGACTTTGATCCCGCCCCCTCGTTTCGACTGACCTTGGCCCCCAATCCAAAATGGGAACCTTGCCAAGGGGCATCGCGCAACACGGAGCTCGACAGGGCCTGGACACACGAAATGCACGGTGTAAAGACATGGAATCCGGTTATGATTCCTTCCAGGTATGTGTGATCCATGCGGACCTGGTGGGTTCACGAATGCCGTCGGCGTTGATCCATCAAATTTAACTTTGTTCCTGTGCATGTGGGATTGACTTTAGGTCTCCCACAGGCGTGTGTATTCATTACTGACCAGTGCGGTCGTACCTCGGCCGATTGCGCTGCTCTCGACAGTCTCCACCAATGGGCGACCTAACCTGACGCTGTCCAGGTGAGCACGTCGGGTTGTATCACAACTCATGCACTAAGCCCGGGCTGGCCGGGTATAGCTACTTCTCGCTGGTGGGCCATATTCCTTCTCTCCGCACTACGTTACGTAGTCATCCATTTCGAAGGTTGCGCACAATCCCCCACTTCTCAGCATTTCATTTTCAGTGACGTCGCAGAAACCGGAAGAGACCCGAGCGAATATAATGGCAACCAAGGAATTCACGGTCAGCCTTGTTAGCGAGCCATTCGTGGAAGCAGCGAATATTGTATCCACTGACACTCCGGAACACGTGGATATGTGGGCTTTGAGCGGACTGACGATGGCACGGAGTGTGAGTCGATTGTTATTGGTCAGACTCCGATGGAACATGGCACACGACAATCTTTTAACTCCATGCGTTTGCTCACTTTGGACGAATTTCAGTCGGACGTGAGGCCTGCATGGGTAAAGGAGAGTGGGGTGGGCTTCGAATGCAAGGTATGTGAGATGCCTGCTTGGTAGGGTTAGCTGATGGATCGGTCGGTGATATAGCTATATCACGCGTTTGATATCCCCGAGCCAGAAACGGGAACGGTGACCCAAACGATGATGGTGGGACTTATCAAGCGCATTCACGTGCGCAGATCCGTGCTGGGTAGGGACGGAACTATCGACCCGGCGAGGCTTCGAGCTGTGTCACGCGTTGGGGGGTCCAAGTACGCGCGGATCGGGGAGGGGTTTGAGTTGAGGCGCCCCAACTGGAGCGGGGTCAAGGAAGGGTACAGAAGAAGAGGCAGGGGTGATAGGGGACGGGCGGGGGTGAGCCCTGGATAGATTCCATTCTGTGGAAGATCTCGCACATGCAAGGGGTTGATGCGATTCCGAGGGGGGAGATGGAAATAGTAGACATGCTACCGAGCGCAGGGCACGCCCCGGGAAGCAAGGCAGGGAACTTGCGCTGATCTGGAGAAATGAAAAGCACGCCGTGTGCCGCGTTCCTTATCGATGCTGAAGCGCCCGCTGTGAAAAAAAGAGCGCAAATCCGCGAGGCAAAGGGTGGGATGCGGATCCAGATCGAGTGCGGTTATATACTGCGACGCTGCCGCCGCTGCTCGACGACGAGGACGGGGACAAGGACGTGTTCAATTGTTGCGGTGTTGTTGTTGCCACGTGTGACCCCATTCGCTTCTCTCTGCTCGGCCCGCTCCTCCTCTTTCTTTCTTTCTTTCTTCCAAACACTGCGCATATATCCACCCTCGCCACCCGGCGCACGGTCGCACATCGACCTCGTACGTCTCTCTCCCCGCCTTCCTTTGCTTCGAGCTCACCACCAACAGCACTCGCGCGCCAATGGACAACGACCCCGCCTCGGCCGCAGAGCAGCGCGCCAATGCCGTCGCAAAGCTCCGGCGCGCCGCGTCCCTGCCCCGCATGAAAGACGGCAGACGCCCCCCAATGCACATCGAAGCCGTGAGCGACGGAGAGAAGTTCCAGGCAGAGGACGAACAGGATGTCACCGAGCCCACCCACGACGACCACCCATCCACTCCCGATCCCAGACCTGACACTCCCTCACAACAGAAACCTGCCACACCCGAACCATCTGCCTCTGGTCGCAAACGCCGAAACAGGTCCCGCTCCCGCTCCAGGGGCTCGAGAGACTTCAAGGGTAAAAAGCCTCCCCAGTCTCCCGTACCCCACTCAGTCACACCGAGCAACGACTCCTCCCCGGACGATTCGCCCCCATCCCCTTCACCCGCCTTGCTCCAGTCCTCTGTCGTCGCACCGATACCCTCCTACTTTGCCACTCCTCCTGCATCGAGAGTCCTCATGTCCCCCAATTTCTTATCTCCGGGAACACCCCTCCTCTATCCCGGCACCTCACCACCCACGCCCTTGATGCCCACTCTAGATGCTATACACAAGGGTCTTTTGCGCTCGAACAGCGTGGCTGCACGTATGCAGGCTCTTCACAAGCTCACGGGTGGCATTCTCGAATCTCAAGATTCCGCGTTTCCTTCTCCGTCCACATCTCCACAGCCTGGTCTGGTAAGGCTTGGCCGTAACAACACCGTCTCGGGCGGTGAACGCTCCGTTGCCCGTATGAAGCTCTTTACCGCTCTTGGCGAAAGGATCAAAGAGGCCGACGAAGCTACTAGCGGAGGAGAGGAACGTCCTGTAGTTTCTACCCATGCAAAACGAAGACGACGCAGATCAGCGCGGAACTCGGCTAGCAAATCCAACCAGGCTACGGCCACCGATGAATCCGAGGTGGTATCTACTTCAACAAGTACCCCGACCCACCCCTTGATGCATCTACCCTGCACCCAACAATCACTCACAGAACCCATCCGCACAGCTTCCACAACGCCTATCCCTGTTCAGCCTATATCCACTCCTAATATCAATCTTGATGAGAGTATTGAAGGCAGCCGTCAGACAACCCCTGTCCGGGCTGTGCCTAACCAGTGGAAGCGGAGAAGTATAGTCGTCGAACAGGACGATGATGTGGCTGTCCCTCCACAGTCTACCTATCCTGGACTTCCCACTACTCCGGCGCGCTCATCTCCTGAGCCCCATCAACGGTTACCTCACTCGTCAGATGCCCCGTCGATTGAATCAACCGACTCGGCCACGGGCGATGCCGGCGTACAGCTATACCTTTCGGTCGGCTCTCCATCAAGGCAAGATCTCTTCCCGTCCAGTCCATTTGCTACACCCCACAAGGAAGTTTCATTGTCTTCGCGTGATGAGGGGGATGACATGGAGTCAGAGGAGCCTGAAGAAGTTGTGTATCCTGCCGAACATCTTCGGCGGTCACCCTACCATGACGCCTATGACAGACAGATAAGCTGGGTCGCAGACCCAGGTCAGTTTTTCACCGTCGCTCTACTCTATGATAGGAGTGCTGATATTCTTTAGTCCCGGAGTCCAATATTGCTGTCCATAACGAAGACGATGAGGACGAGGAACAGTTGCGTGGTGTGGTCGAGGAAGACGACGATCAGATCCCTCCAGAGTCGCCTCACGTGGAATCCTGTCCTCAGACTGAGGAATCGTCACCTCGCGCATCTTCAGATTCCAAGGAGCTTGTGGTCGACATCAAGCCATCCCTTGAATCATCTTCTGCCGCGAGTTCCCATGGTTCTTCGTCACAAACAACGACATTGAATACTACTCCACCGCTCGTTGTCGGTGACGAGTCGGATTCCTCGCAGCAAGCTTACCCTCAGCGTCTTTCGGTTGCGTCGCGCATACAAAGCGATCGATCACCCCTGGCTAACGACTTCGATGTGGACAATTCACTAACCGTGCCAGAGACGCCGCTGAAGCGGGAGGTCTCTATTGGAGCATGGGGCAAGATGTTTGGGGCTCTTACGAGGAGCAGCTCGGGCAATGGTCGTCGATCTCGGACCAATAGCATAGTTACTCGGGAACGAAGACAGAACACGGACTCGAGCATCAGTCGGGAGAGTGGAGGAAGCCTAGCAAGCCCGAAAGCGGACAAGAACGAGCTTGGGTCGACATATCCTCTGGGTGGTCAGCAGTCGGTCATGCAATCTTCGTCTGCTTCGACGTCGATGCAGTCACTGGCACTGCCAACGCCACCGAGAAGTGGTGTCTCTCCGATCCCACCCGCTTCTAACCTCGATCTCACCAAATATAACCAGGATGCTAAATTGTTCCCATTCCCAGGGATCAAGAAGCTCGAGGAACAGCGCATCAATAGCCGGAATCGTCGAGGACTGTCGATATCGTCGTCTACTCCGGATATTGTCCTATCTCTCCACGGGAATGAGAACGAGATACCACTGCCCTCGAGCTCGTCGAGCAACACGCCTTCTAACTCTCCCGACATTAAGCGAGACCGGGTCCTTACACACCAAGCGTCAGACACTCATCTTCTTCCCAAGTTCAAGAACCTTAATTCCCCACCTCTGTCAACCGCACCTTCATCATCCTCGCACGACTACCTCAGTGGTGGGCAAATACTAAATAGTCAGTCGCCTGGCTCAGTCCTATTGAAAACACTTCCTACCAACCGTGAGGGTGTCCGCAAGTGGCTGAGCAATAGATTTGGGTCATCGGCACCGACTTTGGCAAGCAACTCACTCAGTCTGACTTCTCAAACCATTCGTCCTACTGTGCCCTCCAAAAAACCTTCTCTTTCGGAAATATTAAGGTGGAAGAAGGAAAATGATCTGACTTCGGATTGGGAAGACATCGGTTCTCCAGAGAAGTCGAGGACACCGACGAGCAGTACCAATGGAACTCTGTTGTCTGGGAAGCCACATAATGGAGAGCTTTCTCCTGTTAGCCCAAATGGAAGCTTCGCACACGAGGACACGCAGAAGACGCCCCGAGCAAGTAAGATCGCCAAGTCAGGCAGTGGTGTCTCCCCCTCTCCCGTCGAACCCTCTGCGCTCTCTGCTCTGGGGACTCCTACTTCGCCTAATCCATCACCACCGGAGCCTGCGCCATCATCCACACCTGAACCTTGGTCGTCCTTGTCCGATTATCCTCCTCCAACTACCTCGGGGTCATCTTCAAATACGTCGTCGCAATACTCAGAGTTCCCCACCAAAAGCGCTGTTATCATGGAACGTCTCGATGAGATGCTAGTACGTGGACCAAAGTGTCCCGTCTGGCCGTCGGCAATCGATGACCCGCCTCGAAAATTGTTATTGGCTGCGCCTGTTCTGCAGGTAGTCAACTCTGACACGGTCAAGGATCGTTTCCTTTTCCTCTTCAACGACATCTTTATCGTTGCCAAGCCTATCACCCAAGACCCAGACGTCTTCCTCGAGCTGGCGAAGCCGAATCCTTCGGATAGAAAATTTGTCGTGAAGAATGTCGTGCTCCTCCGTAATTTGCGGTTTAGCGGCGAACGTGAAGAGCCTCAGTCACGCAGTGTGCCGCGCAATGCTCTTACTCAGTCCTTTGTTGAGCAATTTGCCAACGACGCCGATCAAGCCATCGTGTCTCTATTTAACGATTTGGGTCAGCCTGATGATCCCGTGGCATTGGCACAGCTGTTATTCCGCACACCAGAGATCGATCGCGCACAGCTCGGTGATTATCTATCCAGGAGGACATCACGCGTCGTTCTCAAACACTACCTCGATGTATTCGGGTTCACCGGTGTCAGGGTGGACAAGGCGTTGCGTATCTTCCTGCAGACCATCAGCCTCCCAACACGCGCCACTCAGGGAACCAGCCCGCTGGATGTCCTGCTTGATTCCTTTGCCAGTCGGTGGTACGATGCCAACGGGAAGCAGGTTGCGTACGACAAGGATCTGGCTTACAGGTTCTCGAGAGCAATCGTGCAACTCAATGAGGTTTTGCATGGCGGAATATCTCGGGAACCTGGCTCAACTAGATACGTCGGGAGAAATGTCACCGCCAGAGACTTCTTGGATGCATTCCGACGTCATGATCCTCGTTGCCTGCTGTCTGATGACACTCTTAGCGATGTCTACGAATCCATCTACCGCGAGCCCCTCTCACAAGCGCGCCACCCGTCGTTCAATGGGCCCACCGAGATCACCGTCACCTTTAAGCGCGCATTGCCCTCGCGTCTGACTTACAAAGTGCAGTCTGAACCGGTAGTGATCCGCATCCCACAACCCGACCCTAACTTCACGATCGAGCTGTTTGGACATAATCTCGCCTTTGAACCGCCTGTTCTCTCGTTCGCCAAGTCGTCCGAGGCATCGTTCAGGGTGACAGGGACGTTGTTCGGTCTGACGACGATGTTGGTGTTACGTTCAGGGTCAAACGCACTGCTGTACACCGGTCTCCCACCAAGTTGTCCCATCTCTGTGGAGCGCCCTTTTATGCGGAACACTTTCCAGGTCACATTCCTGAACCACGTTAACGCTCCGCGAAGATACATGTTCAGCTTCGCCGACCCACTCGTTCGCCACGAATGGGCAACCTCGTTGAAGAGATTGACAGATGCGTCAACGATCGTCCCTTCTGCACCGAATCTCTCACCATTCCAAGCGAAGTTCGCGCGAGCTGTCGGCGATGTCGTGTTCCGGGTATTGCAAGAGACTCTTATCGGCCCAGAAGTCTTTTCTGTTCAACAGTCGCCAGAGAAGCTAAGTAGCGCACTCAAGCGACTCAATTCTACGAGCACCTCTCGTCATGATTCCCAGTTCTCATGGTCTTCTCGCGATATTACCGGTTCTGATCTCGTTCTGTTAAAGTCGGAGAGGAGAGCGTATCATCATCACGGCCCTGGGAAACTCCAGGTGGAGAGCAATCGTATCACTCCTTCCCATTCGAGAAGTAGCAGTGAGGACGATGGGAACGGGAGTAATCCACGGTCGCGAGCAGAGGAGCGGCTATGGTCTGGAAAAGATTTGGAGATGTTCTGCCAGCAAAACAGCTCGATCGCGCAAGTGGTCGAGTTGTTATCGCCCGCAATTTCTAATCAGCCAATCCAATCACAATGACATGTTCATTCATTAGTAAGTCATTTTTGCGATCGTTCCTAGTGGGGTATTGACGACACCCCGCAGGTTTCTCACTCTCGCTATCGGTTTCAGTCTGATCTATATCTATCACCACTATCCCCTACTTACTCACATCAGCTCATTAGTATGTGTAGTCATTCATCGTTCTGCTGTAAACTGTCCACGGACACCGCTATGTCGTCCTACCACGTCATCATCGCATCTACTTTTTTTTTCCTTCTCTTATTGGTTCCTTTTCAATGTTACGATGCATCATTTCTGGGCTTTCGGATGGATGTTCAGACAATGTGAAACAACTATGGGCAGAAGCCGAAATGGGATGCTTTAACTGCAAGCAACGAGTCACCCGCTGAGGCTGTCCACCGCTCCTGCTGGCATGCCCTTGACCTAAATGCCCTGTCTGGGCCACTCCATCACCCTTCGCCTCGAGACAAGCCCTGGCTTTTGACTCTGACCAGCCTGGTCTGAATCAGCCATGGCAAGAGCGTATGCCGACGTGAACGCTTCTCTGGGACGCTCCTGGTACGACTATGGTCAGTACCGTGCATCACTCGATGGTGACGTCTACAAACCTAACCGGTGCTGACAGAGAATTTCAACATCGAGTGGAGCTCGTCAGAGCGTTATGAGGTTATCGAACGCATAGGAGGTGGAAGGTATTCTGAGGTAAGGGTTGTCCTCTGCGCCGAGTGTGCACAGCGCTCGATCACACCATGCAGGTCTTCAAAGGCATCGACATGGTCAACTCGGAGATCTGCATCATCAAAGTCCTCAAGCCCGTCGCCCCAAAAAAGATCAAGCGCGAAATCAAGATCCTCCGAAACTTGACGGGGGGCGCGAACATCGTCGCCCTGCGGGACGTCGTCCAAGACCCCTCTAAGCGATACCACAGTCTCGTCATGGAGTATGTGGAGAATGTGGAGTGGAAATCGCTGTTCTCCGTGTTGAACGAGCTTGACATCAAGTATTATATGTTTCAACTGCTCAAGGTGCGTTGAGATCGTGTTATCGGTGAGGCTGCCAACGGGTTCACTCGATCATTCAAGTAGGCACTCGACTTTGTGCATTCGAGAGGCATCATGCACCGAGACGTGAAGCCAGGGAACGTCATGATTGATCATCGGAGGCGCAAGGTGGGTTTATCAAGCGTAGCGTCATCGATATTTTGGTCTGATCTCCCAAACCTGTGTAGTTGAAACTGATCGACTGGGGATTAGCCGAGTTCTATCACCCTGGCACACCCTACCACATTCGAGTCGGGTCTCGCTATTACAAGGCCCCTGAGCTTCTTGTCGGGTACAAAATGTACGACTACAGCCTTGATATCTGGAGCGTGGGATGCATGCTTGCGTCGATGGTAAAAATTGGTCTTATTTCACCCCACGTTCCAACGCAACTCAATCACCTGGCCCTGTGACAGATTTTCCGGAGGGAGCACTTCTTTCGTGGTGTGGACAACGACGACCAATTACTAAAAATCCTGAGAATCCTTGGTACGGATGGCTTCGATGCATGGCTGAGGACGTACAGCATACACTTTGAAACTGATTTGGACAGTCTCCTGCAAGTGTCAGTACACATGCCCCTCTCCTTTACCTTTTTCCCGAGTTGTTAACGTGTCCCACAGATATCCCAAACAATGCTGGCTGCGTTTCATTAATCCCGACAACCTCGACCTAGTCACCTGCGAGGCATTAGACCTCCTGGACAAATTTCTACGGTACGATCACCAGAAACGGCTAACAGCGCGGGAAGCCCAAGGCCATACCTATTTCAGTAGGCACCATGTCCGCGCGCTCCAACAACCGTTCTGAATCACACCTCATTTCCACAGATTTGGTCAGACTCGAGGCAGCCTCCCGCAAGGAGGATTCTGCAGAGTATATCAGCGATTCTGGTTTTTGCTCCATGTAAACACATGGTTTAGTACTTTTTAATTTTGCCGACGCTTGCTGGTCAACGGAGTGTATGCGCTTTCGTAGTAGTATTTCTTAGGGCGATTATGTAGACCATATGATCGCGGCGATGTAGCGGTATGCCTACCATACGTATAATCAATCGATCACCAAGAAGTTGACCAACGTGCCGGTGTCATTTGATCATCCAGTAGAATACAAAATGAGGCCGTGTACGTACGTACGCAAACACGCGGTCGCTGGTGGCTGGCCATGTTCCCTCACGCGTGTTCATCATGCCATGGCAAGGTGTTCGGCCTGCCAGTCCAAGATATAACGCCCCTTGCCAGCCGCCCCTGATGGGCCAGAGACCCCGTTTCCCCTACCGCTTCAGCCATGGCAGCAGACTTCCAGTATCGTTCGCGTGCGATGAGCTCGCCTCACTTTGACTACTTTTACACAGGGCCCCGCGCTCGCCCAAAGACGAGCGATTCGAACCCGTCGTCGTTTTCCATCACTCGATTGCGCTTCCCTCCGCGGGCTGACGGCGCATGCCGCTGCGAACCCACTACACCCAACCCTCCACACCGGAAACGTACGTCAAAGGCCCCATCCTGGGTCCGAGAAGACGCCTTCAAACCTGCGCACAAGCAGAGCACCGAAGAGTGGGTCGACGAACAGATCCATTTGACGGACCGTTCCAACTATGAGCGAAGAGCGCAACCGATGGGGAAAGAGGAGCTACGACAGCGGATGTGGGACGAGTTGGTTTACGAGTACGAAGCAGAAGCGCACAAGTGGATGAACCACGAAGTGGAGATGCGGAGAAGGGCGCAGGAACGGGAGCGCGAAGAAGCACGGCGAAGGATCGTCCAAGAAGATATCACGAGGATCCAAGCTCGGGTACGGGAGAGACGTGATAGCGAGAGACAGGCTATTGCGGAGGAGCGAAGAAGGAGTGCGGAGAGGGAAAAGGAGAAAGTGCGGAGGGATCAAGCCCGAGCGGAGCGCGCGATGCTGGAAGCGTGGAACGCGTACGAATCACGGTGGGCTGCCATTTCCGCCTCGTCCGAGCCGCTCGGCTTTCGTGATATCCCTTGGCCACTTTTGGCTGCTCCTGCGCAGGTAGCAGACCTTACGCCCGAAAATATCAGTGGCTTCTTGCTGCATCCTGCACATTCATCTAATCATTCGCGACGAGAACGGATTCGTACTGCTTTGCTCCGCTGGCACCCAGATCGGTTCCGTCGCATCCTCAACAGAGTTGTCGACTCAGAAAGGGGCGTGGTCGAGGAGGGCGTGGGTGTCATCGCTAGATGCCTGAACGAGCTATTGGCAAAGGAAGGGAAGGCGCCGCAGCGGGTGAGTCATCGAGCACAAAGCAATCAAACTACCGCTCAAATGATTCCAGGTTAGATGAGAGGTTCCCAAGTTCGCTCGACATGACAATGTTCATACTATACCATACTTTTGCCTAGCTGGTAGTATGGCCCGCAAGGTAACCAGTTTCTCTGGCGGCGCCAAGAAATTCTGTCGATAAGAATTAATCATGAAGCCTAACGATGTACTCACTGGCACTGCTAGTGTAATGTATAATATCTGTAATGCGTGTTACGAGACTCGTGAAGTAAAATAAATGTAGATTATACGTTGATTCTTTGAGCTACTACAATCTGAGGCGCCTCACTTGTCGATTGTCTTGTGGTGGGAAGTTCGCACATGTAGCGGAAAGGAAGAAAAAAGGCTTGCCCCCTTCAGCTTTAGGCCACAGGCGACATTTCTTCAGGACCAACTTACTGGTTGAGCTACAAGACCAACTAGATCTTACGTTGCTCACGCTGTGCTACTAGTAATAGGCTCTATCACGATTCACAAGGGACGGGGTCCAATTTTATTTTCTCGAGAATAACAACCCTTGTGATGTAGCCATGGCTGTAGCAATACTGCGATGATGTCTGGTATTTCCCCTTCCTCTTGTCCTAGAACCTTTGAAAAATATAAACTGAAACGATGCATCCTAGCTCTTCCCACATTGAATTGCGAGTCGGCGACAGGGGATTCAGACAATGATGTAACAATTCCAAGCGGTGAATACTGTGGCAGTAGTCCAACGGTCGATTACAGACCTAGTGGGCTGTAAGAATCAAGGTGTCTGCTTCCCGTGCCAAATTTTGTTGTTTCTGCCGCGAAAGTGAGTGGGTTACAGTCGATCGGACTATCATTGACAATGCTCCGGTGATGTATTTCTGATTTCGATCCAAGACAAATGGGTAGAACAACTATGGTGGCATGGATGTCTGCGTCGACCAGATCGTCGATGAAGGCCAGCCTCGTGATTATTTATGCAATCATGCGAAGGTCATGGTTAGTGATCGAGATCGTCAGATCGTTGTCTTCGCGCTTGCACTGAACCTACCAGGTTGCGTACAAGAACGATACTATGTGGGTCGCCTGGGCCACGGAATGGATCCAGAACCACAAAACCTCACGGGCCACCACCAACAAACCCATGGCTAGGGAAGAATTTGTGTCCTGGCGGCTCAAAGCCAAACTGAGACATATCTGAACTGGTGCACCACAGCTCTCGATACGTATTTGACAGGTTCCACGGTATGGTTCGTTTATGATCCATGCCACTCCCTATTTTTACTTCTTGCTTCGCATCGACCATGTTCAAGAAAAAAATGGATATTAAGTAGCCCCGGAGAATACGCCGTAGATGTTCTGGAATGCCGGTATATGTTAAATGACATGTAGTTACAGGCTCAGATTAAGACACTTGGTCCCTGGGTGATTTGCAATGACTGTTGGCAGGCAAGTGTGCATGGATTAGACTTCTATAACAGTACTGGCGTGAACACCAAACGTGAAGTACGCGCATCGCCACTGCTGAGGTAAGCAGCTGACAAGACCAGCAAACAGCCTTGGTATGAATTTTGAGTGCGCTCTGCTTACTTCCCAACCATCATGTTCCGCCAGTTTGCGCGTCTTCCACTTCGCAGATGCTTGCATTCACAAGCAGGTCCAAGTAGTCGACCGTTTGCACGAAATACCCGTTCAGTTTACGCGCTTGGTGCATCGATAACCGTTGCAGGATACTTGGCCTTGTCGTGGAGTTCCAATAGTCGGCATATATCATTAGACTCGGAAGCCGTCTCTAGTATGTGTGTTTCTCGTCGAGTGGGTCTCAGACTTGACTGTCCATGTGCTTAGCACCCAATAAGCAGCCTACGTCACCAAAGCCTCCGAGACCTTCCGATGCACCAACGCCTTCGGCACCTCGAAGTAACGTGTCCGAGCCAGCTACAATATCTCCCGAGGGTGGAGAACCTTCCCCGGCGCCATCAGAAATGCCAATAGAAGGCGAGGGAGCCCAGGGAGAGTCTTCTGGCGGCGCTTTCAATCCGGAGACAGGGGAAATTAACTGGGACTGTCCATGTCTTGGAGGGATGGCTCATGGACCCTGCGGTCAGCAGTTCCGAGACGCATTCTCATGTTTCGTGTATTCCGAAGCAGACCCAAAGGGCATTGACTGCGTAGAAAAGTTCAAGGCCATGCAGGATTGTTTCCGCGAGCACCCGGATGTTTATGGTGATGGTATGTGGATCTACCCATGAGAGTATACCACCATATCGTGATTTTCACTGCAGAAATTATGGATGACGAGGAGGAATCTCCTACTAACTCCGCGACCACAGAAACAACGGACAGCGATCTTCACCCATCGGACAGCCTTCCCCCAGAGACGACGGAGCAATCACCAACTTCCGCATCATCCTAGATTCGTGATCATCATAGACACTTACTTATCGCGGTCATAATCACTACTCAGTGCTGAAATACATTGTACAAAGGGTGAGTAAGCATAGGTACCGTTATGCAAGATTTCGGCGGGTGAGATCAATTTTGGAATCGTTTCTCGATGACCTGGTCGTTTAGCTTATACCCGTTGGCTGCAAATAATTTCGAACTCAAGAATGGCGACGTGTCGTAAATGTCGTGATCTTTAGCCTGCATAGACGTGAGTCATCGGGATGCACGCCGAAGTTGTCCCTCACCCTTTCTTCGAGCTCAGAGATTTTGATAGTCACCAAGTCCGGTTGCTCATGCCTCTGGAGTTGGTGGAGTCGCGCTTTCTCCTTGACAAGTTGGCCGAGAATGAAGGCGAGCAGTTCCTCGTAGTCCCGAGCTTGTGTGAGATACTTGCGGAAGCTCTAAGCACTAATAGTCAGCTCCTTGCGTGCGGCACGTTACAACACACCCACCCTTTCGAGTGTCTTCTTAATAGTGAGTTTCTGTGCATTGACAAAGCTGCCAACAGCGACAGAAATAGCCAAGTCAATGTCATCGGCACGAACGTATTCTCTGAGGCACATCTTGGCACTGGCCTCTGCCATCCGAATCATGCTCTCCAGGTGACGTATGGTGATGGGGTATGAGCCCGTGGCCAAGGACTCCCGTCGGAGATCGACAAAAAGACGTGAAAGCTTTTCCTGGTCCATGTCATACAATTGGGGTCGGACTCTCTCTCGAGCGTACATGATATACTTTCGGAGAACGTCCTGGGGTATGAGCTAACGGACAGTCAGTTCGGCTTCCCTTCAAGCATGGCATGACGTACATCAGCATCGAGGGAAGTGCCAACGTTCATCTCCTCCTTCTCGGGTGTAAACTTGGGGTGGCTACGCAGATGGCTCCCCACCACAAACCGTGCAAGGAGTTCATCCTGCACTGGGTCTACGGTATCTTTGACGACGCAAAGCACATCGAATCGTGAGAGAATGGGCTCCGTCAATTCGACATTCTGTTGGAATGGTATTGTAGGGTTGTATCGTCCGCGGATAGGGTTAGCTGCAGCAATGACCGCACACCGAGCGCGGAGTGTTGTCACAATGCCAGCTTTCGATATAGAAATGGACTGTTGTTCCATGGCTTCGTGGATAGAGGTTCGATCCGCATCATTCATCTTGTCGAATTCGTCAATAAGGCAAGTTCCTTTGTCGGCCAGGACGAGCGCTCCGCCTTCGAGGGTCCATTCACGGGTGACGGGATCTTTGCGAACACTGGCCGTCAGACCCACAGCAGATGCCCCCTGCCCGGTGGCGAAGACAGAGCGATGCGCAGTTTTCTCCACGTATTTTAAGAATTGAGACTTTGCTGTACCAGGGTCACCAAGGAGGAGGAGGTTTATGTCACCTCGGATAGGATGCTTTCGTTTGACATCCTTTGAGATGCCGCCAAAAAGGGAGAGGGCAATGGCAGTCTTGATGTCTTCATGGCCATATATTGACGGGGCAATAGATTTGACTATCCGCTTGCGGATGCGGTCATCCCGAGCTAGGGCTCGAATTTCCTTTTCATCCTCTTCTGTAAGCCTGAACGCGGCAAAGAGGTCCTCCTTTTTATTAATGTGATTTGCTTCGATGATGGTGGAGAAGACAGGAAAGCCGTTCTTAGAGTTGAGGGATGCATCGAAATTGTTCCGGTATATTCCAGTCACTTCCTATCTCTGAGAGTGAGACTCGCTCAGTGATGGAGAACCGATAGATACACACAACTTCTTCCCCCGGCTTCGCCTGGTCAATCAGATCCCAGAGGAGAATGACCTCACGATGCCTTGGGAGACGTCCTGGTGGAACAGATCCTGGGGATTCCTGCAAACTCATTTTCTGATAGTTGCGATACACTGTCTGGAGAGTGGTTAGTGAAGGAAATGATAGCCGCCACTCGACTCACTTGCTCAGAGTTGACTGGGAATGGGCCTTTACTTTCGCAGTTAGGGCAATAACTGATCTTCACTTCCTTGGTTGCATCTTGGTAAAACGGACCCAAAACAGCACCACACTTGCGACAGTCGAATTTCACATATTTTAATTGAGGGAATACGCCAGTCCGACGAGTCACAACACCAGATACTCGAACGAGATTGTTTAGGTTGGAGCGGCGGAGATCGCGAAGGGACGAACTGAGTGGAAGATCGGCGATGCGGACATGAACTTCGGAATGAATGCGTTCATAGGATGGATAATAAACTAGGATTGCATTCAGTGCCACTTCATCGAAAATGGTCAGCATTGCTGCCGGAGAGTTGGTGAGGAAGTAAGCAAGGATGGGCTTTGAAACCGCAAGGTGAAGATATGACACTTCGAGTGATTCCGCATTCGCTGGGGAGGGTTGTCAGGACACGGCAAGTTTGTTGCATGTTTACCTACTCTCTCCGAGGTTGCGGATACGTTGACCATATACCGAATTTCCATTCTCGTCCACATAAGTCATCAAAAATTGGCGGAAATGTTTAACGATTGAACGGCGAACGCGATCGTTGGCTATCCACTCGACAATTGACTTTGCCTTGATATCGCTTAGTTGTTCTAGGGGAATTTCCTGTTAAACCAGTCATCAGCAAAAGTGACCGCTCAGTATGAAGCATGCTAACATCGTCGAGTCCATCCATATCATCCAAATCCCGGCGTTCATCATATTGACGACGAGTACGTCGCTTCATGCGAGCTACGCCGAGACCCCCATCCAATGCATCCTCGTCATCCATGTCGTCGCTCTCCAGAAACCGAGGTGCACGACTTCTAACTGCAGCACGACCTCCCGTTCTACCGCTGCGCTCTAACCGATCTCTTCGATCCATTTTCGCCTCTGCGGCTCTACGGGCAACGCCAGACAGCTCTTCAAACTCTCCTTCATCATCGATATCTCGGTCAGAGTAATGATCAAGAAGTTCATTAGCGGCATAGTCTCTTTCGTGGATCAATGGAAGGTGAGCGGGCGAATCATGATATTTGCGTAGACTTACTCCTCCAAGCCATCCGCGAAAAGATCTTCACCCTCGCCGTCTTCCTCCTCATCTTCAAGATCCCTGACTGCATCGCGTTCGTCCAGGCTATCATCTGTGTCCGAGAATGGCGCTGGAGGGGACGAAGGAGGTAACGAGGACGAGGACTCGCGCCTCTGGGGTGTGGGACCTAGAACGGGAGAACTGTTGGGTATTCCGGGAGACCGGGCACGCTTATTACGTCTGGGTGTCTGAGACTGGGATGGATTTGAGAACGGGTCTGGATCAAGAGCAGAAGTCTTACTTACCATGATGATGGCTTGAAGATGAGAAGCGAATACGCGTCGCGACGCGTCCCAACTTTGTCTGAGTTTGAAAGCGTGTAGTAACGAATTTTTATTTTTGCTATTTTGTACAAAATAATCTAGCTAACCATGTCAGTTGACTGGCAGACGGCAGTGAGGCAGGAGGAGGAGCACCTGCGCAAGGTACATCCAACCACGGACGATATTCCGGGATGCATATCTCTCCTGGACGGATTTCTCCTTTGCCATGGCGCGTCCCCAGCTATCTCTTCCTTCTTCCTTCTCACATTTCTCGTGCAGTCGTCGGATCCCAGGTGAAATCTCTCTATAGACATGGGCGGATGTCCGAATGTCATGACAAGATGGAGGACTTCAAATTCTGCATGAGTCTCAAATCGATGGAGCCAGAAGCGAAGAGAGAAGCCTGGATCCGTCGGCGTGCCGAATGGTGGGCCAACAGACGACTTGGGAAAAGCAGCGAGAACGTTTGGGACGTTAGGAGGTACGCATCTGACAACTCTTTGGCAATGTCGCCCATCACACCGAACATAACAATCAGGGAACCCCTCTCAAACTGGCCACCCACCCTTTCTGATGAGTTTGCACAATCTTCTGATACCATTGCTTAGATTGCGACATAAACCGACGACCGTGACGGTTGACCGGCAAACTATAGCACCTTCTGATACACACCTGTACGGTACAGCCGGTCTTCCCGATCTGATGGAGCATTCTGTATTTGGATATTTTACTCTATATTTGCCTCCCAGCCAGTGACGCATAGCCCCAAGTTGATGTTGGTGTCGATGGTAGTGACAGCGAGCTGCGGAGTTATTTGAGACCACTGGCCACCACACCAGATGGAGAGAGAAATTTACCAGTACCTCGAGTGGGAGCTAATCGTCCCCCGCGATTTCGATTTCGATTTTCTTTTCTTTTCGTTGCGCCGCACCGTCGACCTTCACTGCCCCCGACGCCTCGCCGACCCGCGCGCTCGCCTGTGCTCGTGGCGGTGCAATCCGGGATTCTCCGAGGTGAGACCCATTCACGCGTATACGAGCAGTGCTGATCCGGGATTCTCCGCGAGGACCTCACGAACGCGACGAACGTGCACCGCATGTTTGTTTCCCCAGTTATAGACACTTATAATATTGGCGGGTGTCAGCTAACTATCATGGTCCCGCCAATGATGTTTACCACTCAACCCTGGAAGGGGCTCTATCTTGCTTATGGGCTTTGCACCACCGTGTTCCAAATACCCCTATGGACCTTACGTTACATATGGCCTCCCGGTCGCCCATTTCCTTCCTGGTCATTGGGGCACACTATTGCAGTACAACTGAGCAGGCGTGTGGCGTACATCTCTTTTGTGTAAGTTTGAGTCTGCCAGTAGGCTGGTGCTCAGCAGGTTTCTAAAGCTGACATCGGTTTTTGCAACGAACAGAACAGGTGGGATTGTGGGACTGCCAACACATCGCGCCACTTTACCAGCAGCTGATGTAGAATCTGTCTGGATTGACGGGACTCCTAACCTCGTGACAGCGAAGTTAGAGACATGGACGTTTGTGGCCAAAGTTGAGCCGGAATGCATTCCAGGTTACTGGTATGGAAAGAAGGGTGGTCTTCCAATGCCCACGACACCAGTCCCCTCTGGACTGAGGGTATTCTATTTTCTTCACGGAGGCGGGTATATTCAACTGTCCGCCCACCCGCACGACATAACATCGAACATTACACGCGCTCTCGTAGAGCTGGATAATTCCGCATCCCATGCTCTTTCGTTAGAATATCGCCTATCTTCTACTGCACCGCTTCCTGATCAAAACCCTTTCCCGGCTGCTCTCCTTGACGCACTTGCTGGATACAACTATCTGGTGAACGTAGTGGGTTACTCTCCCTCCAATATCATTTTGGTCGGCGACTCCGCTGGCGGAAATCTTGCCCTCGCTCTAACGCGTTATCTCGTCGAGAACAAGAATACCCCTAAAGTGTCCCTTCCGGCACCTCCGGGGCATCTCATATTGCTCTCCCCTTGGGCAGACCTAACTACTTCACACGACTGGCCGGGATCTTCTACTATTTCCAACACCGCGGACTACCTGGGATTCCACGACAGCGGACGAAGTCTATATGCAAAACATGCATTCCTAGGGCCATTTGGTCTCGGATTCGCTTTTCACAATCCCTACATATCCCCTGCTTCGTTATTCCCTTCTGACGCTCAGGCTCATTTTGGAGGCTTTCCGCGAACATTCATCGCCACCGGTACAGCCGAGAGGTTTTATGATGCAACCCGAACCTTGAGAAAGAAGATGGCAGCCGAAATGGGTGAAGGAATTGGGGAAGGTCAAGTCACGTATTTTGAAGGGAAGGATGCAGTACACGACTTTCTCGTGTTCAAATGGCACCCTTGTCGTCCCGCCACACTAAAGGCCATACAGCAGTGGCTAACCGTGGCGTAGTATCGGTAACACCATACAGTCTCGTATGAGATTTTATAGACCCTTGGACAGATTTATCCCTACGGTGCAATGCATACATGCGCACCGTCCAACAGAACAAGACGTATCTCGGTCAACCAGTTCACGACAGTTGTGTTCCCACAAATCCCTTCGTCTGTAAATCGCGTCTGGGTACTGTTCCTTGATCAATGAATTAAATGGAGTTAAAATCACGTTTCATCGAGTAGTCCAAGTGGTTTGGGTACACTCAGCCCGACTTCCGATGTTGACAGCGTTGACAAGCAAGAGCACATCGTTTCGAAACAGTTGCTATCATATATAAACGAAACAAAACACGTATGTAGAAGAAATGGGGAGCCTGGTGACCACCATCATCACAACTGATGGGATTCACACTCACAAATTACAGTACGAAAGGAAGGGGGAAAATCGTAACAGTGTGGCATACAATCGCACGTGGAGTCATGATCATCAGCTACGAGGCGAAAGTGACAAAGAAACAAGTAAATAAGTGCGGCTGGCACACGCGCATTACTTGTCCTGTGATTTATGCAAACTTTCCCGACGTGCTTCGTCGCGTGCTTCCTCAGCTTTGAGCAATCCCCCAGCTTTCCAGTCATCGAGGTAGAAATACACCCCTGGAAGACCAACGCAGAGAGCACCCATGAGGTTTCCGATCCACGACGCAATCAGAGATCTACGAACAGGTCAGATTAGTTTCACTTTTACCAAATTCACTAGGAGGGATGTACGACTTACTTTTTGATGTAATATGCGGTGGTAAGCTTGGGAAAGTAGTATGGGGATCAATTGAACGCCTATGAAGCGATATGAAGTACTCACATCAGCGTGAAGCATGATTCCCAGTGGCAAGAAGAACATATTGGCAACAACTATGGGAGTCGTGAGCTGGGTTGGAAAGCCTGGGTAAGCCGACTTACCGTGATCGAAGTCACAAGCGACGAACACCTAGTTAATCATTCGTGATGAATCACGAAACCCACATATGTTCCTGACTTACCCAAATCGGGAACCAAGCGGCAAAAATCTTTGAGACCGTGTCGTTGGCCGCGGCAGATTGCTTCCAAAACAATGGATGAAAGGCAGCCGATTTTTTTGGGGCGTGTACTTACCCAGATTGCCACACAGACCAACCAGTTGCAACCAATACCTCTAAGAAAGATTTGATACCAGGCAGGGGTTACGGCTTTCGCACTAAAGAAATATGAATTTCAAGTTCCCATCGCAGGAGAGTGGCGAACATACACGACAAAGTTCTGGACATAACCGAGGTATGGTTGTTGAGTAGCAATACCATCGTCTGTATGTGACCAGATATTCAGTGAAAACCAAGCACAAGTAGATTGTTGACAAACATTTCCCAAGAACAGCTGCAAAGAGTAGGCTCCCGGCCAAGTTTCCGAAAGTGACTACACAGAAGGTCGTCAGAAACTATATCACACCCGACGGAGAGGGAATGCATTACCTATAGTCCAGTTGACTGGAACGCCCCACCATGGAATTGCACCTTTGATTGCGGCCATAGGGAAGGTCTATGACAACTCAGGGCTTATGGCCCTCGATGACACCAAGTGGCTTACCATGAGATTACTCGTAAGCAGATCAAATCCTTGTAGTACAATCCTGAAAAGTGTGAGGTGGGTATGGATCTGGCGCTTCCATCACGCTTGATTACATTACGAGGCCGACTGGAAACACAAATCCCCGAGAACTTTGACGAGACCAGGATTGCTGACGGTAAGACTTGCCGAGCCACCTGAGAGGATGACATCAAGTAGACCGCCGAATGACGGCATGACACCAGCCAACACCTGCAACATCCGGATCAATACGCGCAAGATGAAGTTGCAAATAACATACAGCTTTCAAAATGTTTTGTCCCAACGGGTGTTGTGCTTTGCGACAGCCATCTCGATGAGGGCAACAGAGGTCTCTGCTGGGCTGAGAGTGGAAGGAACGTCCGCCATCGTGAAAGTTACAGCGAGCTGCAGCGTCTACTTGATACAGGGAAGATAGGTTGCCGGGGAAATGAGACCCCACCAGGCGTACTTTTACAATATTCCCCTATGGTGGCTTCATGGGAAGGGTTACGAAACAGGGATAGTATGCATTCGGTGCGCAAGCTCGTGGGGCCAAAAATAAGATCCATTTCACAGATCGTAATTATTACCAAACGAAAGCGCGAACAGCCTTGATGATAATCAATTGACGCCCCCCCAGAGAAAGCGTCTGCCCGTATATATATTGGATAAAAATCAGTCATCACCCTGTCATGAGATGGGGTTGGACGAGGCACAAACCTTTGCCATTGCGTTCAGCTTCCAAGAACGCGGGGGAACGGTGGGGCCAGCGACAATATTCATGTCTTGATTTGGTTGTGGTTGCAGATTCACGGATTGTCAGCATCTTGTACTACAGGGTCCAGTCATTAGCACAAGACTCTCTGATTGGTTAGCCACCTCAGGCACACAGGTGAAGGAATTACCTGATGCTAACCATAAAAGTAAGCGACAACACTACGACAACAACTTTCAAGTTGTTGCTTGGCGGATGCTCTTACACCTCGCTGGACGTGGCACCCAAGTAGTCGAAGGGCAACCACACCGGGAGATTGTAATGAACCGAGGGGTTTTCTGATGCTTGGAGGCAACAGACAATATTTATCTACATTTGGCGAATGAAAGATGGCGATAACAAGAACCCGGAGTTTCAAACATGGCGGAGCCTCTGGTGTGTGAAACTTTGCAAAGGCATCAGGCAGCTCAGGCCCACATGACAGCTTGTGGAGCCACAAAGGATTCAGTCTGGGAAATAATTTTGATGCGGACAAGTCGCTGCTTATCAGAGCTTATTTACGAATTAGCAGCTCCTATAATCTTTGACCCTATTTTTAACTTGCTGTAGCTTATCATGACGTGGTAAAGTTTCCGATGCGACCCTTTCACCACGTTTTAAACATCGAATCTGGCAGAAAAGTGTTGCCGTTGTGTTATCTTTTACTTTTATGGTTAGAGCCTATCAGGTAACTCCCAGAGTCATTTGTAAAGTGGCTATCCATCAGAGCTCATCAATTGCGCCAAAGGCTCGTGAAAGAGTTGCGCGACAAAACCGCACGACTGATGTGCTGCTGCTTATCAGAAGCAGAAGCACATTGACACTGACGTAATCAGTAGCCTAGTGAAGTTACGGAAGCAATTATGATAAGTGTTTTTCTAAATCTAGATGTACCTGTTCTGCTACCAGCATTCCGAAGCACACTACATCTCGTGAGGACTGAGGAGTATATGTGAAACAATACAAAAGGAATTGGCGTGTATAAAAATGTCTGAAAAAACAGATACGTCAAGTGGAGACAAATAGTACTATTCACTACCATGCGAAAGTGCCAGTATTCTGTGGAGTAACTTTAAGTGGCGTTTAGATATAGATCAGTTCTCTTTCGCCGCTCTCCAAATTGGAGTGAGAGCCTGTGCTACTGTGTTAGCAGCAACTTCCAGGTAACCACGCTCTACCTCGTCCGTTACTGCTGTCCATATCTTGCGAGCCCGCCACCGATCTGGGTGGAATCTCCGATGACTCTTTTCAACAAACTCCTTGTAATCCTGCAGCCGCATATGAGACTTGACTGTCGCAAAGAAGGTTTCCACCGCCGACCAGTCGACATCTTCAACCGTTAGACGTGACGGTGGGTGTAGCACAGGCCACGGGATATCGTGGAAAGTAATTGATTGTTCCGACGTAAACTTGGCCGTGTCGAACTCGTCAGAGAGCATTCGATAACGTTCCAGTGCCCTATGAGTCGTCCACTGCCCTGACTCCCATCGCTGCCTCTGTCGCCGTTGACGGTTTTCGCGTTGGCGAACTGCTTCTTCCCGTGCACGCCTCTCCGCTTCTTGTTGAGCGAGCCGTGTTTCTCGTTCGGCGGCTTCACGCTGTTGCCTCAGTCGTTGCTCTTCTTCTTTTCGTCGCCGCTCAGCCTTGGCAAGTCGCTCCCGTTCTTCAGCGAGCTCACGAGCTTCCCTTTGCTTGCGCTGTGCTTCCCACAGTGGTCGGTCATTCTCAAGTTCGCGAAGCTTGCGAATGGATTCGGCAATTTCCGCCTCATGTGTGCGTTTGGCCTCCAGTGGCGTTTCCTTCAGGTCGTCCGTTCTTTGAGAATTTGTTTCTGTGGTGCTGGCGTTTGCTTCATCCTCCTCTACTTCAAACACTGATTCTATAATCATGTCAACATACACCCGAGAGTATCGAACATAGAGATAGACCTGGAGCTTCAAAGGTAAAACGCACAAATTCGGCAAACTTCTTCTGTTGGCGTTGTCGGTTGAGGCCCGCATAATGGTGCAATCTATCTAACCGCTTCTTCTCGTGCCGTGCGTGGCTCTGGTTCACGCCCTTACGGCTCTCTGGAGGCGAGGTTCGAGCTCGTTTGTGTCCACGCGGAGACCGATCGTACAACATTCGATCGTTGTCATTATCGGATTCTGGGAATGAGTCACCTAGAACCAATGTATGAAAGAGAACGCTCGACCAGGGTCCAGCAGCACAAACTGACCTTTTCGCTTGACATTTTCTTCGGCCGGCCATGGGGTGCTTTGAGAGAAGGTGTCGTCGCTATCAACTCGCATAGAGAAACTGCCGTCTGCAGGAACAGCCGTATCTTGAACTTGCTTTCCATGAGCCACCCTATTCTTTGCCCACCTGTCAAGTCGTGCCTTCCTGATTTTTTCTCGGCTGGTCGGATCGGGTCTTCGACTTGACTTCGGCTTTTGCGAGAAGGATTCATCTATAATCATTTCTTCGACCTCGACCTCGTCTGGATCAAAGTCACTTTCAACCAGTTCTTCTGGGGGGCGAGACCGAGCTTTCTTCTGTCCAACCGGTTCGCTCATCTCCGGAGATGACCACCGCGACCGTTTGCCTGAGGATGGATCTACGGTCTCGAAGTCTTGATTTACTAGTTCGGTCCAGGTGACAGTGGAGCATCTGGGAGAAGGGTACACGACGCAATGATATTTAAGGTCAAGTTTGTATATCTCCCATTGTTCCTGGTAGCATTGGACTTTTTCGCTGGGGAATTCGATAGGTGAATGCCGTGTTGGTCGGATCGTCCAACGTTTTTGTCCTGCTCACCCGCATATGTCAATGACGCGTGGCCAAACCCCTTCGTCTTGTGCACCCTCTTCGAGACGCGCCCGTGGCACGAACCGCCAGAGAGCCGCGCCTTTGGACGTGGTCTCGACGACGATGCGTTTGGGAGGCGCGAGGTTTCCCGAAATTTTGAGCCTCTGGATGCTGGGCTCCTCTGGAAGCGCGGTCTTGGGATCAAAGGAAGCGAAAGATAGTTTCGAGCCCGGGGAACGTAGGAGACGAGAAGGTTGGGATGGATCGAGTAGACCGGGTTGTGTACCACGCAATATACGCAAGTTTGCATGTTGAGACGAAGAAACACCGTTTGGTGGCGGCGCAGAGTAAGCCGCCATAGCTTCGTGGATCCGTTATGTGTTGCGGGGGATACGCACAGGGATTACATTCGCTCTCTCGGAATCGCCTGAACACGCCGTGACCGGCTGAACAAAAAGGACGCGTCAAGCACGTGCCACCATCATATGTACATCGCTGGAATTGTCTTCGAGTCTCCGCTTGAAGTTTGTAAGGAATTCCTCACCCAGTTATCAACTTGGATTTACTTGGCATACGTGCTACACTATTTCTGGCGAAGTGACTACATATGACTCTCCCAGGAGTCATCTCCTGGATCGACTACATCATATGAAACCCTAAGGGCGTAGTTGGTAGAACATCCAAACCGAGGTGAGTGTTCGGATATTTACGGATGCTCTCCTCTTGCCCTAAGCTCTTCTCTCTTGTGCTACGTGTCAATTCTCTGTCAGGCCTATGTATCTTTTCGCAACACCTATTTCTCAATTTATCCGAAACTGTCCAGCAACATGACTACCCTAAAGAACTTTCAGGCCGAAATCGAGGAAATTCACGCTCGCGAACGCGCGACGCAGCATGCGCAGGGCGTCCGTGTGTTACCCTCCGATGGGCAACGGCGTGTAGCCCGCGCACCGAACGTATCCGGGGCGGGTAGTAATACAATGTATGGAGAGTCTGATTTGCTTTCATCCGAACAGGAGGAACGAATTCTGGTGAGTCACTGCTCAGTCATCATAAATGAGCACCTGAACAACTGTGTCTCTATAGGGACTACTTGCTGCACATAGCGATGAGCAGGCGCGAAGTGCACTGGCTTCACTCATGGCCCAATTCCAGGGGGAGTATGTTTTTCGGATAGGTCACCGCCCTCCCCTTGATCCACTCTTTAACGGAGAGGAGTTCGACAATACCCCAGGCTGGACCGGTATTAACCGGACGCAAGAGGAGGTGGACAAGCTCGCAACTGAACTTTCCAAGGCCCAAGATGATATTGGAGGGAAAGTACGAGCCTTGTCACAAGTTCGACGCCGCTCTCGAACTCATTTCCAGATATATGATTAGGCTTCAGTACTTCTCCGCGTTGGAGGATTGCACCCACGGGTCGCTCTCCTGCTACGTCTACCACCACCCAGTGTTGCTATGACCACTGAAGTTCGTTGTGCCGTGGTTGGGAACGTCGACTCGGGGAAGTCTACTACGCTTGGCGTACTAACTCGAGGTAGTTTTAATGGACAGCATTCCTCCGTTCTCCTTGAACCTTATTGACAGGTGCTCTCGACGATGGGAGGGGCAGAGCTCGAGTGACGCTGTTCCGACACAAACATGAGTTAGAGACCGGTCGGACTTCTAGTGTTGGTATGGAGGTCAGTGTTACAAGGATTAAATCGGTCGTTTCTTAGACGCTCCGCATAGATTCTCGGGTTTTCGGTGTCTGGTGTCCCAATCTTACCTGGAGCAACTGGCCCTCATGACGTTGAGGGCGTTCGGCGCGACAAGCTGGGATGGGACGAAATCTCTGCCCGTTCAGCAAAGATTGTCTCGTTTAGCGGCATGTGCTTCTGTTCCTCGTTTGTCCCCATCTAGTTATAGTAGTCCCGCAGATCTGGCTGGCCACGAACGATATCTGAAGACGACTCTTTATGGACTGACATCCGGTGCTCCGTCCTGTGTCATGCTGATGATTGGTGGAAATGCGGGTCTTATCGGAATGGCCAAAGAGCATTTGGCGGTAACATTGGCTTTGAATGTCCCTGTCATTGTTTGCATCACAAAGGTGAGAAAAACTTGTAGCACCACCCTTGCGTGATGCTAAAATCCCGCGAGATTGATATGACTCCCCCTAATATCCTTGCTGAGACAACCAAGCAAGTTGTGAAGATTCTGAGGAGCCCTGGATGCAGGTAAGTCCTTGTATTATTTTGTGCGTTATACATCTTAACAATTTACAGGAAGGTGCCAGTGTTCGTGAACTCAACTGAAGTGGCGGTGGAGCTAACCAGCCTCTTTGCACATCGCAAGTCAGTGCTAGTGTTATTGCGACTGCATTCGCTGACCTTTACTTCAGACTGTGTCCCATCTTTCGAATCTCGAACGTTACTGGGGATGGTCTCGATTACGTCGGTTAAGCACATTCTCCTATGATCTTTGGCTCATTTATTCTGTAGCTTCGCACTTTCCTGAACCTTCTCCCCCCTTCCGATACCAACCGCGAGATTTTTGCGGTTGATCAACCCTTAGAGGTAATTATGCTTGGTTCATCTGCGATATTTGGCTGACTTGTCATAGTATTCTGTGACCGAAGTGTGGTCTGTGCCCTACGTCGGCACTGTGGTTAACGGTATTTTAAACAGTGGCAGAGTGAAGACAGGTGACTCGATCTTTTTCGGGCCTGACTCCAACGGCAACTTTCAGCAAACTATTGTTCGTAGCATGCAGAGAAAACGGTTTGTGGTCCCTATATCAATGTTAGCTGAGGGGTCTGACGACGTAGGATAGGGCGGACGTAGCTTCAGCCGAAGCTGGTCAATGCGTGGCGTTGGCACTCAAACGAGTCAAGCGTGCAGCGATCAGGAAAGGGATGGTTATTGTACACAAATCCGACACCCCACCGAAAGGTATAGATCAATGTCATTCTCCACAGACCGAACCTAACTCCTTGAAGCCACCCTTCGGTTTGAAGGACAAGTGCTTATTCTATAGTAAGCCCTAGCATAGTTGGCGTCGATGTGAAGATGACAACTATTTGCAGCCACAATACTACTATGCAGCAGAACTATCAAGTACGTACTCCCGTGTTTCGTCCCAATGATGAGTCAGTTGACTCCAACCCATTAGGCCATGCTTCACTGTGGAGTGAGTCGAGTATGTTTATAGTCAATCTCAGAACTGATCACTTGCAGGCTGTGCGACAGACTGTCCGGATTGTATCTATGGACCACCCACAGGGAGTACTACGCACGGGGGATCGTGCGACGGTCCAATTCGAGTTCATCTCACACCCGGAGTTTATCAAGGTTGGGATGAAGCTACTATTTAGAGAAGGAAAGACAAAGGTCAGTAGAAGATCAGAAACCACGACGTGCATTCCCGCTTACAGGCTATCATAGGGTCTTGGGGTCGTCACTCGACTACTGTAATGTTTTTTTTTTTGACTTTGTCCCTTGACGGGATGCTCCGTGGAGATGTTATCGTATTGTTACTATCCCTCGTGCTCCGTGGTATCTAAAGAGATGTTGTTATCATATTGGTTGTGTTGTATCATATTGTGCCATATGACGTCACGTAGTTGCACCGGGTTGGCGGTCCAGGCGTCGGTATTTAAGTTAGCACATGCCTTCAACTGCGCATCAGCGAGTCCCTTCCAACGAAAGCCGCACTGCTCCACCCGCAGCTGCTCGACCTCAGCCCGCTCGCAAATATCTTCTTATTCCTCTTCTTATCATCGCATTCACTGCTGCCTATAAAGCTTACCAGCATTATTCAATCCATCCCATCCATCCCCCGTTACCGGACAATCAAGTCATCGATCAACCGGTGACCCCGCCCGTCTTATCGCAGATTCTATCACCGACTGCGTCAATTGCAGTATCGACACCCTCACCGTCCACAGAGATGCATGGCAAATACAGCGTTGGCTAGTAAGCATCTAGATGATCCTGTCTCAGCTGTCTCACTTACGCTTGCTCACGACCAGTTTTGTCAACTGGTATGTCTCTCTAGTCGTCTGGTACGTCGGATTAATCGCTCGCAGGGGTATTTATGCACGCAAGTTTCCGCCTTCCCTGATTCCTGTACATGACTTGACGTGCGTCTCAATGCCGTCAGCGTTGTCACAACACTCATATCATCTAGACATATCCTTTACGCTTTCGCCAACGTGAAAGCTGACACCGGCGAGGTGTTCTTGTCCGACGATTGGGCGGACAAAGATATACACCACCCCGGCGACTCCTGGAACGATCCTGGGAACAACCTTTATGGCAACCTAAAAGCCATCTATAAACTCAAGCAGCAGAATAGACATCTCAAGGTCCTCCTCTCTATCGGAGGTTGGACTTACTCTCCCTCTTTCCACCCTGTCGTCGTCAGTCCTCAGGCACGCTATAACTTTGTACAGTCAGCTGTCAGACTGTTGGAAGACTACGGTTTAGACGGCCTTGATGTTGATTACGAGTACCCGTCTAATCACGAACAAGCAGCCGGTTATCGTGAGCTTCTGAAGGAGCTCCGGATTGCCCTAGATCAACATGCCTACAGCAAGGGCATCCACCACAAGTTCTTATTGACTGTGAGTACAAGCTCACCAAAGGAATACCATTGGTTGACAGTCTCTAGATCGCTGCTCCATGTGGACCAGACAATTACAGGAAACTGGATATTCGTGGGATGGATCCCTATCTCGACTTTTGGAACCTGATGTCATACGACTTTTGTGAGTCATTACAGGATGTTGTGAACGAATAATGACACCTGTGTCAGCTGGATCCTGGGACACAGTTGCCAATCATCAAGCCAATATGCATGGACCACCCATTAACGCTGCCGACGCCGTTCAGTGGTATAACTCCAACGGCGTCCCGAGATCAAAGCTAGTTCTAGGGATTCCGCTCTATGGCAGGAGCTTTGCGAACACCGCCGGTCTTGGAACCCCCTTCTCCGGTCTTGGTCCAGGAAGTTGGGAGACAGGAGTCTACGACTATCGTGTTCTCCCCGCTCCAGGATCCTACGTTTTCCAGGATGACCAGAGGATTGCAAGTTGGTCATATGACTATCAGAAGAAGGAGATGATCAGCTTTGACAACGAGCAGATCGGTGCGATGAAGGGTCGGTGGATCCGCGAGCACGGGCTAGGTGGAAGTATGTTTTGGGAGCTCAGTGGTGACAAAGGCAGTCACAGGGAAGGTATGGAAGCTGGACCGGGAAAGGACCCGGTTCCTGGACAGAGTTTGGTAAGGATCGTGAAGGACGCGATGGGGCCGCTCGATCATAGCCCCAACTGGTTGAGATATGAACGAAGCCGGTTTGACAACCTACGGGATGGCGCAATCTAGTGCCCAGCCTACACATCGCAATATTACAGAACCGGACGCTTTGGAATCACGTAGCATTAGCACATGGATGTACAAGGATGAGTAGATTTGTACTGTCAAGTATTTTCCTGTATCGATACGTATCGCCGAATTTGTCAGATCTGCAAGCGAGTATACAGCTTTTCTCGTTAACTATTTTTTTCAAAGTTCAAACGTTCCTTGATCACAGGAAGGTGCTGGAACCAGCCCAGACCAGCCACGTTTTGCTGCCGTTTTGTGCCAGCATTCAGTACTCAAGTCAAGTTAAACAATCCATCGTCGACACCATACCACAAGCACGCCTCCTGGACCAACCCTGCGGCCACTGACCCGGACGGTCGCACGACCTTTAGACTGTAAAATCGTTTCCTTTGATCTCACTCTTAGACTGGAAGAAAACATACTACTACCCTAATCTACGATATTCAGCAATCCTTCCGTCTGCACCTTCCAATGTCTCCCGCTCTTACGATTCAACCGACCGAAGCTGACTTTGCATCAATCCTCGAGTCGCTGCGTTCTGCACCAACGGGTCCGGGTGAGTCTAATCAGATGACAGAACGGAACGCGAGTGCAACTTACTTCGCACAGATGCTAAAGCAGCAGCCGATAAGCTTGCACTTGCCGTCTCGAAGGCTGGAGTGGAGACACTAATGTCCGTCGCTTTTCCTAATTGTCGACGGCCAAGCCAGCTGATATCTACTTGTTTTTGATTTAGCGATCAAAACATATTTTCAAGTTTGCACGCCTTCGCGCTCAATAAAAAATCAGGCTACGAGCGAGAGTCTGCGGCGATTGGGTTCCAGTCACTACCTGTTGTCCTCGGAGCGTCCAGCGCACCGTTCATGCTCCCTAGTCTTCCTATCTTGTTTGATCTCTATTCTGATAAGGGAGAGGTGGTGCGGGTTGCTGCTGCCGCCGCAACCAAGGCCACATTGCAACTTTTCCCCCCAGAGGCGACGAGGACCGTATTTAGAAGTTTGGAGGACATCCTGGAAAAAGGAAAGTGGCAAACAAAGGTCGGCGCACTAGACGCGCTCAAGAATTTTGTGGCAACCGCCAAGGAATCCGTGGCTGATGAGCTGGGGCACATACTCCCAAAAGTCGAGCTTGCAATGCACGATACCAAGAAAGAGGTACTTGTCAGGGTAGCGCTCAGATGTCATTACGTTCTGACGACTCACTAGGTTGCCACTGCGGCTGTCAAGTGCGCTACGTCGCTCTGCAACACGCTTGCGAACCCAGATCTGGCATCTCATGTACCTGCGCTGGTCAAATGCATGTCTAATCCCGACACGGTCCCTGCATGCATCAAGGCGCTGTCATCGACGACCTTCGTTGCCGAGGTGACTGCACCCGCTCTTGCAGTCCTCGTACCGTTGCTTGTACGGGCGCTGAATGACCGCAGCATGGAGGTTCAGCGGCGCACGGTGGTAGTCATCGACAACCTCGTGAAGCTCGTGAGAAACCCGCAGGTTGCTGCACGCTATCTGAGCCCTCTCGTGGATGGCGTCAAAAAAATCGCGGAGAGCGCTGCATTCCCCGAGGTTAGCAATCGGGTTGAAACATGTCACCTCGTGTACGTTCTTATTAGCCATGTAGGTCCGCGCGTTCGCGGAGACCGCGCTGAACACCCTGTTGAAGTCAGGAGCGTCATCCAGTGGCACTCCTCCTTCACGGGATCTGGATGTTGAGATAACCGAGATGTTCAAGATCCTACTCACTCTGCTGGAAGATAACCTTGTAGTACGGTCTGCAACGGAACCCAATCAACCCTCGGCAACGAGGCATACCTTACTGACGTCGTCCCTCGAATTCCAGGCGTCCATGATTGTGGATCTAGTCTATCAAAAACGGTTTCTTGAGGAATCTCAATGGAATCGATGTGTTGGGTTGTACATGAAGCCATGGTTAGGGGAAGATGAAGCAACAAAATTTGCCGAGAGGGTTCGCTCATATCTGCACGCCATCGAACAAGTAGGTTCTCTATCGTTCCTTCTCCGTCATTTCCGTTGACCGGCCGACCTTTCAGGCAAAACATGGGGTGGTGAAGAGTGGGTCAGGCGAAGAGGGCGAGTTGCTGTGCGATACACTCTTTTCGCTTGCATATGGTGCACTCTTACTTCTCTCACACACTACTCTTCGCCTCTTCCGTGGGCGGAGATATGGCATTCTGGGCGCGAATGGATCGGGGAAGTCGACCCTCATGCGTCAGCTACGTGATGGGAAGGTGGAGAACTTTCCACCACTGGACCAAGTACGATGTGTTATGGTAGAACATTCACTACAAGGTGAAGACACCTCCCTGTCCGTCCTGGACTTCGTAGCTTCTGGTGGGTTGTTCGCCAAGTGCACCGTCCAAAGCATTTGCTTATCCGTCTAGACAAATCGCTCAAGGATGTGCCAAGATCGAAGATCAGGGACCAGCTCCTTGGGGTTGGGTTCGACGATGCTAGGCAGGCCGACATCGTCGGCGGACTTTCAGGGGGTTGGAAAATGAAGCTGGAGCTGGCCCGCGCCATGCTGTACAACGCAGACTTGCTTCTTCTCGACGAGGTTCGTATCTATTTTTTTAATTGGTAATTTATCTAGGGTTTGACGATTATCACCGCAAATAGCCCACGAACCATGTATGTCGTCTTTGAGTTATCTCGGGCATTTCCCCCGATTCACGTGTTTCTCGATCTATAGCTCGATCGCGCTTCTGTGCTTTGGTTGGAACAATGGCTTATCGCCCAAAGGAATGTCACATGTCTCATTGTCAGTCACGACTCAGGGTGAGTACCGACCGCAATGTTTTGCTTAGGAGGAACTGATGGATGCTCCTAGATTCCTGGATAACGTCACGACGGATATAATTCACTACGAATCCAAGAAGGTGATTTCCTCCGCTTCGATTCACCGCGGTGAACTAATGACTTGTCTTAGCTCGTTTACTATCAAGGGAATCTCGCTACCTTTGTGGAAAAGCACCCCGAGGCTAGGTCTTACTACACTCTCGAGGCCACCTCCGTCAAACTCGCGTTCCCTCCCCCAGGTTCTTTGATGGGGGTGAGGAGCAGTACGCGTGCTATCCTCAAGATGTCGAATTGTACATTCACTTACCCTGGTCGGTCAAGCCCAAGTCTTTATAACGTTAGTTGTGCGTTATCGCTTTCAAGGTAAGTTTAATTTCCGCCACCGTTGCTCTATCTACCGCGAATGACTTCTTTTCCTCTCACAGCCGTGTCGGCATCTTCGGACCTAATGGTGCTGGAAAGTCAACTTTAATCAAGTTATTGACTGTACGTGAATGTGCACAGCCCGGGGTATTTGTGAATAATCTTTTCAGGGAGAGACAGTCCCTCAACAAGGCACAGTTTACAAGCACCCAGCGCTACGCGTAGGTTACGTATCCCAGCACGCAACCCATCACATCGGTCAGTCCTTCCGACTTCCCCGACCCAATGAACTAATAATTACATGTGTGATAGAGCGTCATCTGGAGAAAACGCCCATCGGTTATATTCAATGGCGTTTCCAGGACGGCCACGATCGTAGGTGACAACCCTGACTCAGCCGGTTGAAGTAATGACGATGTAATTTTGCCACGTCATCAGGGGAAATTCTGGAAAAAGTGACGCGTGTTTTGACGGATGAGGAAAAGGCCCTCCTTGAGCAGGAATGGGTTGGGAGAGACGGGTCTAAACGCAAACTAGAGGTTTGATGAAGCAATATCGATGTGAGGCATGTTAGCTGATTAGGTCACAGCTTATTATGGGACGTCAAAAACTCAAGAAATCGCTCCAATACGAGATCAAGTGGCGCGGATTGGATCACAAGTGGAATACATGGGTACCGCGAGACCAGCTTCTCGCCAAAGGGTATGGGAAGGTAGTACAACAATTCGATGATCTGGAATCTTCCCGAGAGGGCGCTGGTGCGAGAGAAACTCGTGCAGACCTCGTTCGGAAACATCTTGAAGATATTGGGCTGGATGGAGATATCGCGCAATACAACGAGATATCAGGGCTTTCCGGAGGTAAGGAGTGCCATGGCTGTGATGCAAGTCGGGCCGTTGACTGTTCGGTTAAAGGTCAGAAGATCAAACTTGTGATTGCAGCCTGCCTTTGGAACAATCCTCAGGTGTGTAGCACGAGACACTTCTACAGAGACATCTCTGAGGGTGCACATGTAGATTTGCGTGCTCGACGAACCCAGCAACTTCTTGGATCGCGAGGCCCTAGGTGGACTCGCGGTTGCAATCAAGAACTGGACTGGCGCTGTTGTATGTTTCTCTCTATTTGCACACCCACCCCGATCGAGGCTTTTCTGACGCGATGTTCGTGTGCACGCAGGTGATCATATCCCACAACCACGAGTTCGTCTCTTCTCTATGTGCGTAATACATCAGAACGTACCCTGTTTCATTTCATGCTCATTTAAGTAAATCAGGCTCTGAAATCTGGGAAATCGAGGCTGGGCGAATGACACATAAAGGGAAAACTGCCGTGATTGAAGACATCCTGGGCGATGCAAAATCACCGAAAGGAAGCGGAGCGAATACTCCTGTCCGCTCGCGAGTAGCGAGCCCGGTTGTGTCCAACGCTGTAACCCCTGTAGTAAGCGGCGCAGAAGAGGGGGCTGCTGCGGCGAACGCGGTTGCTGTGAAGAAGAAGAAGAAACCGACTCGCAACCAATTGAAGGCACAGGAGGAGAGAAGGAGGCTGAGGAAGTTGGCGTGGCTTAACCACGGGGGACCTAAGCCGGAGGATACTGACAGCGATGGTGATCCTTAGAAGGTATAGATGTATAGAATTCCGGTGGTGACCGGGGGTCGCTTGATCACTCGCATTTATCCGCGGAAGCATCGGTGACGATCCAAGATTGCCTTTTTCAGTAAAAAAAAACTTACCGGGAGAATTATTATGGTTTGGTTGGCCAAGCTTCCAAGTGCGAGTTGGACTTGCCCGGCGGCCTTGTCGAAACGGTCGTTACAGCGCACCTGGGTGATTGCGGGCCGCTCAGTCTCCCTCTATCCGCGATCAACGGGCAGCTCGATAAGTAAATCGTCTTCTGTCTGTCATGCCCAGTCATGATCGCCACAAATTCATTTCCAACTGCCACACGGGGTGATGTGATCGTACGTCGAATCACCCACTGACACACACAGCAGAGAGCCATCGAATGTGGAAATCAGATACCGAGTCGTCAATGTCCTCATTCGAGCGCGAGCTTGTAATTATTACGGGTTGGCCCGGTATGTATTGTGGAACCAGGGCATCAGCCCCATCAGGTTACGAGGAAAGCGCCCTCCCATAGTAGCCATGTCAACGCGTGCGCCTGGCTGGGCGGGCGTCGACCGAAGGCACGATAACGTCCATGTGAGCTCCACACAAATCCCAGGAAGGAGGTCTTGGTGCGCAGCCCATCAATCTCAATCGCGCAGTACCTCCCCCCTTCCATCGATGCGCCCGTGTCCCGCGTGCACGGCCCCACGGCGTGTGTGCCAGGAAAAAAAAAAAAGGTCCGTCGATACGAAAAAGAAGAAGGTTGTACGAGATGACCTACGACTGAAACCTCGTGTATCTTATCGATTCTGTTGATCTATCCCCGTATCGCAAAAAAAAGTCGTCGAGATCTAACTTTAGAGATCAGTTGCTATTCCAAAAAAGTATGGCTTACCACACACAACACTCGTTTAGTCGTGCAGGGCGGCTTCTGAGGCTCAAAACAACACCCCGTCTAACAAACCGCGGAGCTCCGGTGGCATGTATTCCTGATGGCGGGTCCAAATAATACGTACTACTTCTATCCCCACTTGATCCAGAAAAGAAACGGCGCCAGAAGTACATACGGCACTACAGTCACATTGGGGACACTATTCGGTACAAAGAAAAGAAACAAATCGGGTTGTGTCGATGATGTGTTAATGTATGAATGGGATATGTACAATATTAAGGGCTCATCGGAGCACGTGTAAGTTAGAGGCATGATAATGAATGATCGTTGTCCTGGCGAATATTGAGATGCAGGGATTCCAAAGAGTGACATGAATTTTATTCTAGGAGATGAAATCAAAATGACGAACGATCGAGATCAATATCGACCCGATGACCACTTGCGAGAGTCATCCTCGCGACGGGACTGGGTAGAGGCGCGAGCGTCAGAAGTTGCTACTGTGCGGGGGTCTGGGCGCTGGGCGAAATTTTGATTAGGGAGCGTGGTGGGGCTCAGGCTGCCGCCATATGATGTGGGCCCAACGTCCTGGGTCTGAGATGAAATCGAAAAAGGCTGGTGGGACCCGCTCGTCGCAGAGCTAGCCGCCTGGCGACTGGTCTGCCGCATGGATTGCCTCTTGTTTTGAAACCTGTTTCGAGTGTCAGTATTGTAAAACCAAGGTCTCAGGAAGCCTACCATATCTGAACACTTCGAGCGGACATATCGAGCTTCCGCGCCAACTCGGCACGTTCCTCAGTCGATGGGAATGCTGTACGAGCATATGTTTCGTTCAAGACCTTGAGTTGAGCTGCATCAGCTCTCTTGCGCTTTTTCTTGATGACGGGTTCTTCGGTGACCAGCACGGAAGCAGGCTCTTGAGTAAGCACGCTGTTCGTCACTTGACCTCTAGCATATGGAGAAGGACCATGCGCCTCCACATGTCCTGGGACCCCACGCTCCTGCTGGTATACCCCACCCATAGATAATTGATGTGAATGATGGATAGAGTGATGGCCATGGTGATGATGGCTATGGTGATGGCGTGGATCGGGCACGGGAGGATAGGAATAAGAGGTATGAGGCTGGAACTGTGCGTACTCGGGAGGATAGGTTGCGGTGGGGGAGCGAATGTCGGCATAGTTGGAGGGGTGAGGTCCCACCGAACCGTAAGCGGGGCCTTGCCAGCGGTCATCTCTAACCGCAGGGGGAGGGACGCTGAGTGGAGGAAGCTTACGAGACCCTTGGGGATCAGCGGGTATGGTAGTTGAAGCCCGCGAAGGATATGTCGGGTATGTCGGTTGTTGGTATCTTGAGTCGTAGTGCTCATAATAAGTAGAAGCGTGTTGGGGAGGAGCCGTCGCTGTATGATATAGGGTATTAAGAAGGAGAGAGCGGGAGAGAACATGGAAGGGAACGCACGCGTCGCAGAAGTAGGCCACTGATGGTAACCCGAGGAGATGTGTTCGGGTTTTGGTGGAGATGAGCGAGGCTGCGAGTAGGGATTAGAATAGTCTGCGGGCCCTATAGGCGAGAGCCATCAAGTTGAGCATATTGGATGAACACTATGTAAAAAAACAGACCTGGAGAACGTGAGGTTGGAAATGCTGAAGAAAGAGGAGGGAGCACAGTTCGCCCACCCTGTCCCGTCTGAAAGAAACCACTACTTTGCGGATCCCCCCCGGGAGGGCTTCCGCGTGTTTTGGCAACAGCTCCGTACATACGATCGTCCCTCGGGCTCGTCATAGTAAGTTAAGCAGATAGGCAAAAGAGGAAGGAAAGAATATTATGGTTCAATGAAAGAAGAAATTTTGGGTTTATAAGTATGAAGAGGCACGCGCTGGGGGTGCTAATGAGCGGGGTGAGGCGGAAGAGAGGCTTGCGGCAGGAGGCGATGAGTCGGAGAAATAATCAGGGCCGTTGGATGAACGAGGAGAACATGAAGACCGGGAAATTGGCTGGCACGAGGTGTGGTGGACGGCAGGGTAGGGTGAGGGGAATGCGAGGGCACGAGTGCGATCAGAGTGATGGATGCGGAGTGAGGTGAGTGAGGAATAAATGGGTGAGCGGAGCGTGTTCGGATGATGTATGATGCATCAAGAAGGGGACCCAAACGAGATCCTAGGGAACGATGTTATTCTTTTTGGGCTCACCGGGTATGTAAGAGGGGTAATCTTCGCGGCTCGCACCATATTGGATGGGTGGTCCAAAGAAGGCACGGCGGTGTGGTGGTCAAGGCTCGAGATGCTGTGTACACGCGGAAATTGCCATCCTCCTCGTGTTCGCCTGCAAAATAAACAAAATAAATCATCATCAGTGCCGTACACATGAAAATACGACCGGGTGATCGAGGACATCCAGATTGCCTGCCTCGTCCCACCGATCCAGCCCGCTGGATTCGAACAATGTTGACGTTGATCTCCCACCCGTGGATCACACCGACCACCCGATATGGCCCGCTCCCAACTCCCACCGAGCCCCACTCCGATCCCGACAGCGATGTCGACACGCCCTCCACGACCCTTGCCCCGCCCACCCGGCCCTGTCTACACTTACCACAACGATTATCCCTTAAATAATGTCCTCGCAGCCTCCCACTTTGCCCCATATCCATACCCCGCGTACGCAACCCCTGCCCACGATGCCGGCAACGACTTCCCCATGCTCCCCGCCGGAACCCTCCTCCACAACGGTTTCTACGATCTCCTCGCCATGATACCCACACCATCTCCCTCCCGTCTCTTCCAGTGGGCATCTAATCAGTCGCCCAGTCTGATCGCCGGCCCGAGGTATGACCCACTCGGCCCGCCCGCGAATGCGCCCGCCACGCCCGTCCCCTCCCCGTCTTCCCCGTTAAGAAAGAACAGGAGAATCAGCAAGGACATGGTATCCAACCCTACAGGCTTTGTGTGCGTCCCCAGACAGTGATCGCCGTTGCTCGATGATAACGATACTCATCCAGCCACCTTGTCCATGCTTCTGATGCCGACCAGGCTGAGGCACTTCTCACCCGATGGGGCCCAGACGGGATGGGTAAACTCGGAGGTCTGCTTCTGTATAGTTCTCACTTCTGCCCTTCTTGAGCCTTCCAACTCCAGATCCGCGGTGGGCCAGGCCAATCAAATCCCGTGTGAGGCAGACCAACAGGGCAAGAGCTATCAACCAGGTTGTCAGCGCCTTAAAGCCCTCGGCGACCAGTGCCCCTGATGGCCAATCACCGCCGCTGCGGGTGGTAAACGGAGCGACCACTCCCACTTCGTCGACCATAACTACAGCCGCACAGGAAAACATTCGTATCTCTTCCATCGTCGACGGCCTCCCAGGACGCCCTGGGAACTCAATACTGCCTTGGGGCGGCGGTCTCATCGCACATCCCGAGGTTGGCGAACACGAGGATGAGACCCCCGTAGAGTCCAGAATTCCTCTGCCTTCTTTAGTTCAGTCTCAGAGAAAGCCGATCACTCCATCGCTGGCTACGCTCGAAAAAGCTGTGTCCGCTCGGATCTACTTTGAGAACTTGTATTTTCCTCTTCTCCGGCAGCCCCCGTCCCGTGAGCAGAGAAGGGTCGCCATGGAGAGGGACATGATTGCCATGGGCCTGTCGGAGGAAAATAAAGACGAATTACGCTCTCGTTGGCGCCAGAACGAAACCGATTATCTTCGTGACCGCCGCAGGAAAGTAGACGTGACAGCTTTCATCAAACTAAAGACTATCGGACATGGTTCGTGCTTTGCATGAATTTGATATCCATATCGATTTTCCATTCATCTTAACCCCACAGGTGCTTTTGGCGTCGTCTCACTCGTCAAAGAACGAGATACCGGTCACCTGTTTGCGATGAAGCAGGTATTTATATATCACATCTGCCAAATATGTTTATCCCCAATTTCATTTAACAAATTGTCATTAGTTACGCAAAACAGACATGTTACGGAAAGGGCAAGAGGGCCACGTCCGTGCTGAACGCGACGTTCTCAGATCCGCATCATCGGTCTCTTCTCCAGGTGCTGCGGAGTGGATTGTGAAGTTATACTACAGCTTCCAGGACCGCGACAACCTGTATCTGGTCAGTAGTTCTATCACCACTGGACGGCGTACACTGCCTAAAGGGGTGCAATTCACTGATTCATTTTGGTTTCATTGAATTAAATATAGGTACTCGAGTACATGGGAGGTGGAGATCTCCTTAACCTTCTGATAGAACGGGACGTTTTCGAGGAGGATTTTACCCGATTCTATGTTGCCGAGGTTCGTCCTTCTCGTTTCACATGCCGTTCGCGATGGAGCGCGTTATTCCCAGATGGTCCTTGCCATCGAATCATGCCACAAACTTGGCTTTATTCATCGTGATATTAAACCTGATGTGAGCCCTCTAAATTCTTGGAAATTAAGGACCATTCTTTGGTAAACAGATATCTTTGTCATTTTGATAGAACTTTTTGTTTGATCCGGAGGGACATATACGACTCAGCGATTTTGGGCTCGCGTCAGTACGGGTTAAACTAAGCGGGGACCTGGCCCCCATCCTTGGGTCGAGCGCTAACCTACCAACTTTCACAGCACCGATCTTCACTGGGCGCATGACACATCATGTAACCCGCCTTTCGTATTCCCATGGCAAGCTTGTAATTGACACCTCCTGGACAGATTACGAACAGCAACGGCGGCAACTGTTGCATAAGCATGGAATTGACCTTGACGATGGAAATGGCCTCGTGGACGGAGCCAAGACAAGGCGCATGGACAAGAAGGATATCGAATCGCTCTTGGGAAACGGTAATGGACAGGATGGTATTTTCACCTGGCGCGAAAAGAATCGTAGGAAGGTACGATAGTTCCCATAGTTGCTCCATTTCCGCGCTGTCATTGACCTCATGTTCGCATCACGCTGTAGCTAGCGTATTCCGTGTAAGCTCTTTCTCTTCTCGTGCTAGCTTGAACGCATATATTTACGCTTCCATTCTGACCCGAAGATGCGGTACCAACTCGTATAGTAAGATATTTTGCCTTAATCATTTTAATGACTCCTCCATTTTTTGTCGCTAGTGTCACCCGAAGTTATCAGAGGTAACGGCTACTCTTTTTCATGTGACTGGTGGAGTTTGGGTGTGATCATGTTTGAGTGCCTGTATGGGTAAGGAATCGGTAGTTTGCGGCTCCGTTCACCTCGCTAATCGTACGTTGGTGCATAGACGTCCTCCATTCACCAGTAATTCCGTACGTGCCTCCCGTTCCTTGGCCACGATATGCACAGGATCGGAAACAGACTGACCAACATTTTTTTTAGCGGCATGTGACTCGCCAAAAAATTTTGAACTGGAGGCAGTCGCTCAAGTTCCCGACTCGTCCTCATGTTTCGCATGAGGGTATCAGCTTGATGAAAGCACTACTCTGCGAACCAGAAGATCGTCTTGGTAGCCAGGCGTCCGCATCGGTTTTTCGACCTGACCCTCGTGCAATTCAGGCGCGCCGCAGCGGCTTCATTATATCAGCTTCTCGAACAACTGATGGGGCAGAGATGATCAAGGCGTGTCTTCTCCACACCGCTTCGACTACGTACTAATGATGTTGGGGATAACAGGCCCATCCATGGTTCAGAGGCATCGAGTGGGGCAATATTCACCGATATCCCGCGCCGTATCGCCCCGAATTGACAGATCCTGAGGATACGAGGCATTTTGACTCTGACATCCCTCCAGAGGCATGTATTCATTCATTTACACGTCTTGTGCATGCTCATCAAACACGCTGCCTCCTAGCCTCTGGCTCCTGCCAATGGTATGCCCGCAAACGCTACCAAAGACCCGCTCTTGCGGGACGAGGTTCACGGGGAAGAAATTCTCAACGTCCGCAAAGCCCTTGCATTTGCGGGCTTTACGCACAGGAGTCCCCGTGCGATCAACTATACCCGGGCTGACCGAGCCTTTGATGGATCTACAGATGGGCGCGGTGGAGGCGAGCATGAGAGAGGCCGCTCGCGTTTTCGCAGTGTCCACGACGTTGGCAAAGGCCGTGCCATCTCTTTGTAGCCTGCGAACGGCGTGTGCGATGGACCCCAATTCCAAGTAGGGTGACGGGATGGTATTTGATGACGCCGTTTGCGCTATGTGGCGCACGGGAGGCCGCGACCTCGCTGCGGTAATGATGGTATGACGATATGACAACAGGATCTTCGGACAATATGTGTCCTCGAGGGCACGTGTGACTGGTTGCTCGTCTTCTCTTTTTCCTAGCCTTTAATGTACTCTTGTCGTAGCACCACTGCGGTCGTCTGGACTCTGAGGTGCTCGGTCTATTAAATCATAATGTTTTTCGGCTTACGTTTCTTGCATCGTGGAGACGCAGACGAGCTCGAGAAGGGTGACTCGTCTGGACGACGCATGCTCATCGCCACTGCATGGCTGAAGCATGATCTCGGGATACCGTAATTTACGTGACTAGTTCTAAGACTTTCTTATAGCTACCCGTCATCTCAGTCATGGTCGACAACCTCGTGGCCCTCAACCCACGGGCACCAAATGAAGATGGCTGTGTGTTGGACGCCGCATTGGAGAGTACATGGGCTATCTTTCGACTTGACCGTTGGACCGAGGGGGATAACGCGCGCAGTCGCAGTAATGGCCGAAGCAATATGAATATGCCCGAGATGGCTAGGTTGCTCTGGGCCACTCTTTCCTGGAGGAGCGATTTTACGACCCGCACAACGGACGGTGTGATCCGATGAGGGTGCGTGCATGACTAGTATTGAACGAGTGCGTCGACAACATGAGTTCCTCCGCTCTACCCAAGTAACAGAAATAACGGAATAATGTTAGGTAGCGTCGTCAGTACGTACGATAAATCAATCATAGCTGGTTCGTCAACGAACCCGGATGCGACTAATGGATGCAAGGGATACTACACGGTCAATAAATATTTAAATAACGATTAGCGGTCGACAGCGAACGGAATGCCGAATATCGGATACACCCTCATTACGGGGAGAGAGATGAATGATGCGTACAAAGGAATGATGCGACTACATGGACAGTTGATTCTCTTGTTGGCGTTGTTTTGGAAAAAAGTGGGAAATGGGTCTTCGTTTATGTCGTGGTAGAAATGCTGAATGGATCATTAAACGTTGCGGGGCAGTAGAGCCTGTGCTTTACTGCCTGTCGCTGTGTTCGTCACTCGAGCCTCCTTCTTGGTGGTGGCGACTAGGAGCGTCAGCGTGTACCCGTGCGTGCCGCCGCATGTTACTGAGCACACTGAAACTGCGCCCACAGCCTTGGAAAGTGCAGGTAAACGCTACCAGCCAAGGTTAAACTCTGAGAAGTAGCATGCTCGTGAGAGCACTCACGTTTCTCTCCCGTGTGACTATTCAAGTGGATCTAGAAGTCATATTCAGGATAAGAGACGTACGGACGATGCGGCGGTATACATACCTTGAGACTACTAGGTCGAGTGAATCCCTTGCCACAATAATCACACTCGTACTTCAACGAAGAAGACGAGGATAGGGAAGAGTGACGTGTCAATTCTGACGCTACTTCCTTGGTACAGCCTTCGGAATAGGATCCTGACGCCCGTGACAAGATACCCGTGGTGGTATAAGAATAATTGTAGGACTGTGCGGCTAAATTTGAATACGGATGAGACCCTGGTGGGGTACACTGATCGTGGGACGCGGGTCGTTGATCCGCCTGGGAAGTAGACCGAGCGTGATGCTGAGGATGTGCTTGTGAATGATATTGACCTATAGATGATGATAAATTATCAGGGGGAAAGGGACGAGATCCAGTGCATCCGTCATAGCGTTGCTGTGTGGGATGCGAATAATAGGCGGCCGAGGGTGTAGAGCGCTGCAAAGGATATTAGTCGCCAACACAGGACAAGTGATCGAGTGCACCTGAACGCCGGGTCCGTCCAGCTGAGAGTCTTGACGACGCTCAGCTCGAGAAAACGATCGGTCGAAGCTCTGGTCAACGCGAGGGCCGGGGGTGATCCACGGAGGAGATAGATTCATTGGAGGCCTGGGTGAACGAGACAATTCATCTATGTAGAGTGTCAGATTCACACCCTTTTGTACCCACGCAAGGGATTCTGGCCCACCTCGGAACAGATCTCGAACGGGAGGGAGGGTCGGCCGTGCGTCCTCTCGATACATTTTCCGGTCAGACATTGGAATAGCAGAAGGCTTGGAGGGAGAAATGCTGCAAGCAGTTCCGTGGCTTATATATGGGAAGACGGCCATTGCATGCTAATCGTGATGGTCGAGTTGTAGAAGAGAGCAAGCCGATATGAAAAAGTGTCCAGCTTTCACTACCGCACTGCGGGAAAGGTGGGAGATTCATGGACACCGTTACCAATAGTGCTCCGGAGTCCGTGCTGACAGCAACCGTTCTTGATCGTCGCCGAGGCTTGTTTGCTGTGCACGAGCCGACGCTGATCCTCGGTTCTACAAGAATAGTCAGGGCAGCGGAGCTATCACACACGAGCAAGCAAGAAAGTAATGAAATTTTCATACCCAAGTGCGTGAGGAACACAGGCTACCAGCGGAGCAAGTATATGGCACCTCGGTGTGGTCGCCAGCCGGCGGATTGGCTGTAGCTGGTAGCGGATCAACCGGAGTCAATATAAGTTGACATCAAGACTACGTCTTCCAAACTCGGTTGCAGGCTGTCAAACAGGATACGTTTCTCATGGCTGCGGATTAGCATCGCCAGCAGGACCTATTTGACTTCCAACGACTTGAGCACTGGAGAATCGCATTGTAATTGACGGTAAGGGCAATGACCGCAAGGACAATTTGTGGTTGGACGGCGTATTAATTAAAGGACTGCTCTCATGATTGACCAAGAGGGTTACATTTCACAACATCACTCTGCCTGTCCCGCAGCCAACCGATGTGCTTCGTCTGGCGTCGTTGTTTTCAAAGAGAGGGCATGGAGCCCTTGGGCAAGCTCGTCTGACAACGCAGAGTAAACTAGTCGGTGCCGTTGCAAAGTTGTCTGAGAAAGTGGATGAATTGCAACCTTGGAACTGGGAGGTGTGTATGTACCTTTCCCTTAAATGTTTCTGAGATGATCTGCACTGCGAAGTCTATACGCCACACCGGTGGCAGCACGTGAGGGGGATTATTTGGTGACACCTAGAACAAGAGACTGACGTGTTTCACCATTACCTCCGCCTTGGGCCCTCATGGCAGCATGATGGCGGTGGAGGTGGGATTCGTTTGTAATGGTGAGTTGTGAAGGTTGCAGCAGAGTTGTTAGCTAATAAATGGCTTGGAAGCGGTTCTTGGTGTGCTGATCGGTATATCCTCCTCACCTTGTCGTGTATAGCGGTCTCAACTGGGCCACGAGACCCACATTCACTTGTGGTCGTGGCCATGGTCCGGTGAAATTGTCCCAGGAAATGACCGAGTGGCCCCGTTGGGCGAGGGCGAAGCATACAACTGGCAAGCAACGCACTGAACTGTCTGTGCATCAATACGCAGCATCGGAAGTAGTGGTAGCAAGGAACCGTGCTGACCTTGCACGACTAGGCGTTTCAGCGCTGGCGCCGGCAGTTTTGGTCAGTTCCGAGCTGAAATTTGTCAGCAGATGTCAGACGACTGACACGACGAGTGGACTCTCCCAGGCGGGCTTTAGACTATCCGCGATGCAACGAGGCGGTGGGTTCTGACCTGTTCTGACACATAAAACTCACGATGATGATCGCTTGGGGGACAGCTTCAAGGTCGACCCCCAAATTCCGCACAAGCACGGCAACAATGGCCGAAGTGAGATAGACAACCTCCGTACAGAATTTTAATCGCGATCGTGAAGTTATTCCGGAGGACAGATTTCTCCTACGGACCCAACCCAATCTTGCAAGCCATTCTCATTCAGAGTGTCGAGTCTGCCACCGCATTTACTGAATTGTCACGTGCAACGCGTTCGACAACAGCACGACGCGCCTCGCGTCTTCAATCCTCCCCGCATCATGGTGCCTCCCTCGAACCAAGAGCGGGAAATGACCACACGCCAGCGTAGTCTGGTCAACAATTGTTTCGAGGAGGGCCAGTATGAAGCCGGCATAGCAGTCCTAGACCAATTGCGATCTTCGTCCTTCATACCACCTCCGTAAGTCGCCCTGAATGCTATTCTAGATCGCGATCTCATCGCCTTTGAACAGCGGTCATATCCGACAGCTCCTTTACATAGCTCTCTTCCCTCCGCCTCCACCCACCGGCGACCAAACGAACCATGTACAGGAACAGTTTCCTCCGTCTCCTGCCAAGGGTTCTCCCACGAAACACAAACCCGCCCTTTCCAAGGCTTCATTATCTCCTTCGATGGTCGAATCTGAGGCTGCTCAGCGTATATTGTTCTCCTTTCTTGCTACAAATTCGCCTGGGTCTTTATCTAGAGCACTGCCGAGATATTCATTAGACGATGCCGCCAATCTACTGCCGTGGTCGAGCGATAACACCCATGACGAAGACTCGCTCATCGCCCGAGAGTCCCTATGTCTCAAGGATTGCAAAAACTGCTGGGCCATCCTCAAAGAAGGACTCATACAGCGCAAAAAGCTCTTGCCTCAAGATGCACGAAAGAAGCGCGGAAGACGTGCCTATGACGTCGAAGACGCTGCTCTCGACCAAGTCAATGACACGCCAGCAGTAGTTGCTGAACATGCATGGCCTATCCTTCAGTGGCTGGTGTCCTTGTTTGAGAAGGACGAGTTACTCAGTTCCCAGAATTCTGGAGGTAAGGCACAGTTCCCTGACAATGTGAGAAATAACCGCTATTTCGACGCAGGAACGTTTTCGCCGCTTCTCTTGTCGCAGATCCCTCCTCCGAGGGGAGCTACTGGCCCACGATGGGACACAAGCGCTCCACTCGATCTCGTCTTTTACTCTCTCGAGCAGAGAGATGGTGAGCGTCGAGAGATGGCAACTCGACTGTTGGCACTTGTACGTCCTCGCAGCATCTCGGATGGGTCCAGTGCACAGATTGAAGTATCCTGCAGCTCATCAACCTCACTCTCTCAGGATCTTTCGATGGACCCATGTTCGCGGCAACATTGACGACCCGCCTATATACTTCTTCTCCTCAAATCGCCCAGAACCTGTTGGAGAGCCTACCGAAGACAGTTGCGGTTCTCACCTTCAAAATCACTGTATGCCAGAAATTTCTGTCGTCTTCGGAGTCCATCGCTGGAGGGACAAAGCCCCGACCTAAGCCTGTCCCCAGGCGTGGATTGCAGCGCGACTCGGGGGCCATATCATCCACCATGGACCACGACGTTGGTCGGGCAGCATCCAGCCTTTCTCCGCGACCTGCGCTCGCGACGTGTTCAGATGTTTTTCAACTGCTCTGTAGTGACCACAAGTCCCAGAAATCGGATCCAATACCACCGGTACTAACCATCAAATACGCCCTTCTCGTGTCATACGCTCAACTCCAGGGGTTATTGCCTCCTGAGGAAAGAGACAGTGACTGGAAGGATGCACTATCAAACGGTGGGTTGAAGCGCGCCGTCGATATTGCATTTCCTAGTGAGAGCACGTATCACACCGCCCTCACGATTATCACCGAGTTTTGGCCAGCGAGTTAAGGATGTACTCTGGCGTACCGAGTATGGATGTCATTGTTCTGCACTTTTCTAAACATCTGGCCCACCACTCTGTTAGCACGTCAATAGCATCGTCAGCTCGCAGCTCGGAATGTACTGTACTAAATTCTAATGACACAACACAATAACTTCAGCTCAACCGTCTGATTCATCTTCAATTTGTGCCTCTTCTTCGACTTCCATGTCCAGGAGATCCCCGTCGTCGACGCCATTGGTGTATTTACTACTGTTCTGTTGATCACGGTACATCTGAGCGAGGAATTGGGAAGTGGTAGCGTGCTCCGGTCGTTTATCCTCCCTGACGCGAACGAAGCGCGGGAACCGCAGACTCAGACCTCTCGCAGAAGATACTTCACCCAGCGCAGCCAAGGAAACGGGGCTGAGTGTGATGCTTGATCATCGTGTTCCAAAATGGTTAACAGAAGGAGATGCGAAAACTGTAATTCTGCTTACTCCGCACCCCGGATCTCCCAGACCTCACTCGGCCGAAAGTAAACGTCAGGTTTAAAGCCTAGATCCGAGAGCGTGGATGTCAGGGTCAGAAGTTGGACATTTGGCAGATGCAATAACCCCAACCTCCAATATCGCAGTCCCCTAAAGGGTGTGATGAGCAATTATCACCACTCTCGGAATACCTCAAAGTGAGATCCTGCATGGATTTAGAATGAGCATCACCCATCCATGGGCCACACGAGAGGCATCAGTCATGCCTTGTAGAATGCGTCCGAAAACCCTGACCATCTCATTACCACAAACGCGTAAGTTATGGCGCAATGAACCTTACCAGACATGCATTTGCAGACGGCAGTCAACCTGTCCTTTGTGGGGTCCCAGACTGCGAGTAGGACGGGACTCCACCACCCTGCTTTGCGTCCATTTCCATGCCAAGCCCCGACAGGAACCAAGTCAAGTGTATCTCCCAGACCATCCACGTAATCTTTCTTAAGCTTCAGCCATGCAGAAGTTCGCTTATCTGAGGGGCCCATCATATAATCTGTCAGTCTGCGTTTTATGGAGGTGTCAAATATTTACTTACCGGGCTCATATGTAGCTAGCAAGGGTCGCTTTCGAGTTTTGGCCCCGTGATGCATGGTAGTTTCCGCGGTGTCCAGAAGCTGACCAAGAGTGAGAACACGCCGAGACAATGATCCACTTTAGAACCAACTTTGACCATGAGACCTTCGCAGCGACTTTCCACGGCTTCATTCCAGAACCCCTCAATATGTTCTCGTCCTAGGTCACTTTCGCAGCTGTTAACATGGACAAGGGAAGCTGTGCCTGGTTTCCCTGGTATCAGGGCCGGCAGCCGAGTTCTAAGGAAGTCCCGTCTCTCCCGGAAAGATCGCTCCAAGAGAATCTAGCGGAGAAATGCAATGATGTAGGGTCGAACATCACGAAAATTAAACTCACCTCGCCATCAAGATACATCAAGTCAAATGCAAATACACGCACTGGGACTTTGATATCTCGAATCTCTACATCCTTCCTAGCCCTATTCGAAAGCTCTTGGAAAGATCTAAGGCTGCCGTCGTTTGGATCTATGGCAACGATCTCCGAATCGATGATGAAAGACTGTAGGTTAGGCGCCCTTGCAAATATGCACCTGACCAGCGAAACTACATCAGGATACTGGGACCGGTGCATGGGATTAGTCGGTCTGCGTGTGCGAGATTACAGAAATCTAACTTTATCTGTCATGTTTTCTAAATGCCGAGAGAAAATATGGATGGACGGGCAACCATTAACCACTTTTGAAGCGTGAATCTGTGCACGCTGACCATCATACTTGAACTCCGCTGTGAATGACATATCATTTAGCCGATCATAGATCTCGTCAAGTGAGCGAGCCGGAGAGCCCAGTGTGGGATGGAGAGGAATACCTGACTCAAGGGGTTACCAAAAACATTCGAGTCAGGTACACAATGTTGCCTCACCAACAGTAAGCGGGACCCGCGAAGGGAGTCCATCGAGCCCACCGGCAATGACTCCAGCGACAATGTGATCATAGTTGGGATGTTGGACATACACCTTTTTGACAAGCGCTTCGGCGTTCGCAAACTTCAGCAGAAGCTCGTTACGTTGAGAATCAATACTTTTCTTTTGCTTGCCGGATGCTGATGGTTGAATGGATGCGAGAAACTGTGGTGTTGCATGTAGTGACGAATCGCTTGGGATGGGTATGCTCGAGTTTGACGGCGAAGACAGGACCAAGGCTCTAGCAAGCGCTGTCAAAATGGACGTTCGGACAGCACCCACGCGCAAGTTCTGTGACAGCGTGCGGACCAGGAATCTTGTCTCTTCACCCCTCGCAGCAACAAGCAGGCGCTCCACAATGGACTGCTTTTGCCCCGCTGCTCCTTGGCCTTTGATGTGAGCAATTTTCAACATTGATTGGTAAACATCCTCGATAAGTAAAGGAGGGTGGGCCACGAGTGTGCGAACGTTGGATTTGGCCGCGAATGCGACATCTCCTGGGTCGCCTGACGAATTATACAGCCTCCGGAGCGCCGCAGACGTGAGACCGGATACATGTTGGATAGCTCTTGAGATGACAGAGACTCCAATGCCGAGTTCGAGCGGAGAATAGGCGGGGGAGAGTGAATTGGACAAGAGATAGATTGCCGGCAGCAGGGACGCAGGATGATATAATATGAGACACCTCAGAGTGTTAGTGAGCGCATCAAGGATGGCGATGCGGGAGCGGGTGTCTACCAAGACAACCAGGGTATGGACGAGGAATGAGTATGGCGCTGGAGAAGCAACAGGCCAAGGACACTTTTGGATAGGATAGACCAGCGGGTCGACTGCCACCCGACTGTAGTCAACATCTAGCTCCATTGGGCGAAGAGCCAGACCCAAATTCGTCTGACTCCTTGACGGCAGAGATGCCGTAGGAGTCCCGCGAGGATCGGGAGGAGATGGAAAGCGATCGCGAGACGATGGCAGTACTGATACTTGCATCGAACCCTGCCCGTTGGGTTCGTCTCCTAAATCAAGCTGGATGGGGTTTTCCTGCGTCCCATGTCCGTCCTTCCATAACGTATGACATGATATAGCATCGTTGACTGTCTCAAGAGAGGCAAACGTCTCCTCCGAAACGACACCCGCCGAAGACCCATCCTTGCGAATCTGCCGTGACGGTGCTGTTGTCGTAGTCTGCCTACCGTTGGTGGAACTGGCGGCACGGAAATAGGCATCCAAAACGGCCTGGTCTGAAGCAAGTTTAGTCTTTTTCTTACTCGAGATTGACGGGGTGGACGAGGCACGTTTCGACATGAGGGCCAGCGCAGCGGATAGAGCGGGGAGCTCGTACTATACGTCATGCGTCGATCAATCGACAGGTCCTTTTCGGGACACTCTGCTTGGAATCCGACTCATCTCCAGACTTTCTGCGCGAGCGATGCGACAGCGGTAAAGGTGCAAAAAAGTCGTAACAGAAAGGTACAACAAAAGGAATAAAACCTATCAGGGGCCGACGTTGCGCATGGCTCGCACTGATCAGTTGGTACGCCACGACTGGGCCTCTGTGTCACCGTCAGTGCCTTCCGCAACCCTATCACTCGTTCCGACGGTGTCGCCCGGTGGACCTGATCCTGTGCCAGTGGGAACCGTATGAGGAGCCCTCGAGGACGATGGCTGGTTCCTCAGAACGTGATTTCGTTGTGCCTGCAAGATCCGTCTTGCGTGACGCGCCGAGGCAAGGCCCACTCCGTAACAGGCATAACGCGTGTTGAATGTCCTGGGTGTGAGGCGAGCCTAAGGGGGCCAGCCCCTGGGAGCGGTACGGTCCGAGTAAAACTTACTGGGGAAGAAAAACTTAAAGGTTCGATCATACCGGAACTGGGCTATGCTAAACAACCATAGTTAGTCGCGGACCAGGGCGGCCGAAGGACCCAGACTTGTGTCAACTATCACATAGGAGATCTTGGGAAACCGGTCCTAATTGTCAGACCGTACGGTCAGCAGGATTCACCCGCAGTGCAGACTAGCATCGCCACGATGTTACATCCCCGGCTGAGAGGAACCTAACCACTGTACTGGAATTGGACCCGCTTTGATGGTTGAATCGACGAATGGTTACTAGAGAGCATTGATGAGAAAGTAATTCCCCCACTCTAGCTCACTTTGGTTAGACGACCGATTGCAGCAGGTATCCTCTTCAGGGTCGCCTTATGCAACAAAGACATTTGCTACACAGCCAGATCTGGTCCGCTATCAGGCACATAGGAAGTAACGCTCCGATCGGGCAACCTCAGACGAGATCTCGTACACCCGGTTACGACCAGTTATGTTTGCTTGTGCCGTGCTCACCCTGGTGCCGCGCCGGCAAATTGCTTGCTCAATGCACTGTATATATGAGGATCGAGCGGTCCCGAAATTGCTTATGAACCCGAGGGCTCCAGCGCCTTGCGACACACTTTCAGCCCCCCCTCACTCTCACCATGAGCGATCGACGAGGATACTCTTTCCCCACCACAGATGCCAGTCAATGGGCAGCTGGTACCCAACAACCCCCTCGTTATCCTGCACAATCAAGCGCCTACCAAGGGGTGCCAGCCAGTGCCTATCCAACAATGGCTGGCGCTGCGCACAATATGGCGCCAGTGCACCCATCCGTTCAATATGGAGTAAACCACTACACCGGAGGTTTCCCACCGTCGGTGTCAAGTCAGTATATAACCGCCACGCCGAACACATACCACCAGCCACGGCAAAGTTACCCACCTCCAGATCACGCTCATCAGGCACCAGGTTCCGTGCCTCACTACACGGTAACATCGCATCAATATCCTGCACCGCATCAGCAACACAGTATTCACCAAACCTCCCCGTATTATGGGCGTGACGATTCTCAGTACCAGCAACCACAGTATCCAGCATCACCATCGCGGCCATTTTCATGTGACCTATGTGCATTATCATTCAATAGACAGCACGATTTGAAGCGCCACAGAGAAACGCATTCAGGGGAGAAACCGTTCTTGTGTAATGGTGGCTGTGGAAAGACCTTCACCCGTAAGGACGCGCTGAAAAGGCACCAGGCATGTTTATTATCCCGCCATCGGATGAACATGCTGCTCACCATCTTTCAGTTGGTGAAACACTGTGGACACGAAGAGGAGATATCTTGACGACCAGCTGTCATAAGCGGCTTAATGAGTAGGTCAGTTTCTCAACGAAATGTCATTCGTGTGACTGATGTGACGGCCGGCCGCTTTGCCAGTTTGAATTGCTATTTCATTCGTATCATATTAATCTCGTCTGATCGCCGAGGCCCCTTAGTGGCGGACAAAACCATGCTCACCCTTGCATACGTACTGCAGATTATGGACATACGTATTTTCCAAATTCGAGGTCTGTCACATATGGGAAGCAGCGATGCCTTGCATTTGCTCATGTAATACAATTTGTTGAGTGTTTAACTATCGTTCTGGTGCGTGTTCGATGATTTTCTCCAATATCCACGCATCATGGGGTGTGATCTTTTTGTAGTAATTTTTGTGGATGCCAGCTTCGCTGAAGCCGTGGCTCTCATAGAACCTCCTGGCATCTGCATTGGAGATCTGTACGTGGAGGGATATGCGCTTGATTTTGGGTTTATCATGGAGAGATGCAGCCTTGATGATGCGCTGCAGGGCTTGAGAACCTAGCTTTCGGGATCGGTAGGGCTTTGTGACGTGGGCATCAGCCCACCTGATCTATCTGGGTTAAGATGATGACTTACAGCGAGGACGCCCAAGGTTGTCAAGTACAACTCTTTGTTCTCGAGCCTACAGCAGATATTTCCGACGGGAACATCGTTGTAGTAAACTGACATTCCTGAACATGTGAGAAAATGAACCAAAACCGCCACCTCAACAAGTAGACGGACCGAGCTGGCAAAAGGGTTCAACCTCGGGCTGCAAGATGTCCTGGTAGTACTTGTCGCTGTACTTGACGGGAAACAGGACTGAATTGAGCTTGCGGACCGTCCCTATATTTTGATGGGTCAACGACGCGAATGACACGCGTACTGCTGGAACAGGGGGCTCTGAGCTTGCCATGGTGCACCTCTGCAGAGGACGATGAGGTGGGCTGTTTGCCAAGGCTGAACTAGTGTCCGTGGGAATGCTCCACTATGTCCGAGAACGAGGGATACAGCCTCAGTGCTTTCAATTCTTTCTTATCAACCTCCGTAAGTATGAATCAGTTCACGCAACTCTACAGGGTCCAGCTGTCTGATGGGGCTCTCAGGAGAATCGCCTACGCTGCGCTCATCAAGGTTTGACAGCACTAATAAATCCACTTTGATAATCCCTAAATCGAGGGGTCACCCACGTAAGTCCGCTGTGTGAGCCGTATCACTGGCAGTTTGTTTTTGCGATAACGAACTAGACAAAACCTTGTTTAGCAGCCCAATTCATAGTAACCATATGTATCCCGTCGTGATCACGCGTCCATTTCCGGCACTCTTTGAGTATAGCGCACTCTTTGATGGACCCCCGTCGCTTCAGGCAGCACCGATTGTCGGTCGGTTTCGAACACGAGTTGATAGCTGAGGTGTCACTGCAGCCTCACTACCGACCTTTGCAGGGCTCACGCTTGGAGTGTGTGTGTTCTGAGTTGTGGTTTTCCTCTTTTCGCAGCCTTTTCTCCGCATGTGACAGTGAGGACTCCAAACGACCTGCCGGAAAGTTGTAATTGAATCGAATAGGCAACCCAACACCGGTTTGTTCGATGTGCCTGGTGGTATCATACTCCGATACCAATCGTTCGTTACTTTTCTGACCAGGACCTCCAATCAGGGAAAAATCAACCTCATGTTCCTATAATACATCTCGGACAATCAGGCCGGCTTCTCTACCCGTATGGGATCCTTTTCATATGCTTAGACATCCTGCTGATGCTTCGTCCGCTTTGTGGCACACTCTCGGACAACACAGCCTCACGATTTCTAGGTTTGGCCCCATGACTTATTTACCAATTGCAGTGGTCTCTTCGGGTGCTTTGAACCCCAAACATACGGTAGCCAATCGAGAGAGGGCATTCGAATGGAGCAAGTTTTCTTGAGTACTAGTCTTGTTTTTGTCATCGTGATCACCCAATGGAGTTCGCTTAGGCCGGATCACGCATGATATGGAGAACATAAAATTTGGTACACTCAGCATGTTTGCTTGGGGAACCCACCTCTCGTCTCAGATCATCATCAAGGACGGGCGTGCGACGCAGTCTGAAACGGTGCGCCAAGCATGCACATGAAATATATCCGGTGCGATTTAGAACAGCCTATGATGGGCCACATTCGCGGCAGCGCCCAATCTTCGCCGCAGGTAATCATCGGTTGCCGACAAAGTGAGCCAACAATACCGCCACTGGCGCATCAGATGTAACGTACGATGCAGGGGGGGCGCTTGTCTCGCCAAGCTTTAAGAGGGCCATAATCACTTTCTCGCGATGGCGATGGCCATCCGCTCAATCCGTTGGATTTCACATGCTTACTTACTCTTGGGAATCGTGTTCTAGGCCTCGCCTCAAGAGCAATCGCATTGCGACCCAAGACCCCCCCAAGCGCCAGATAACCGAAGCTTTGTTGTGTCCTTGGAATGAGGTGAGGTGACAGCGTACTTGGGATCCAATAGGTGTGCGAATGACGAGGACGTACGGTCTTCCCCAGTTACGTCCAGGTCGCACAAGCGCCAGAAATCAAATAGGTCGGCGAAGAGTTGAAGCAAGTATGGATATCATGCGGTCACCATTCGTTGAATGTTGTCCGTATATCTCGCGCAAGAGTTATGCTCTCCGCACGAAATGTAGTGTCGCGCTTCGGTTGAGAATCATGCAACCACCACTCTGCAAGGGAGGAGATGATCGACATCGAGCTGCAAGACCTGATCAGGCTGAACGGCAAAACGTTAATCGCGACCCAAGTTACAGTCACAAGCAGTCATCCAGTAAAAATTTCAAGACCAATAGCAGCGTCACAGTCCAAATCGGACACATTGCCGACTGCAGTGTGATCCTTGAAGGCTTTCTCAGACTGGCCATTGAGAGATCCAACAATTTCCCCCCTCACCGCTTGTAACGGCACAACTGGGAGCTGCGATCAAGCACGGTCGGGACGATCAGTGGCGAAGCACACACCGGGCGGCGCCAACGTGTTCAATATCCAAACGTGTTTCGTGGAAATCCCCGCCGTGATGAAATCAGGAAGAACTTACGTGGCGGGAATATCGCACGTCAGCAGAGAATTCGAAAGATCTCCCCCGCGGGCGCATCAGATTTCTGGGAAGCGGGTTCACTATCGACAGGGTCATGTGCCATCTTGAAGTACGGGGAGTTCGGTACGCGTTCTGTGTCAGTGCCAGGCCATTCTAGCCTTGATTGCACGGTGTAAACGGTGAAGGGTCAGAGTATTACTTGATTGTGCTCTTGCACGAAGTGACCGTGGGTTGTATGCCAAACACCTCGGATGACTAGCCTATAGTACAGAATTGGGCATAAGCAGTTGTGGCGCGCGATGGCTACTATATTGGAACGTCAACAAGTCAGCGTTCCAATCAAAACAATGGGGTGAAGAAGACGAAGAAGTACAAAGCAAAGAGTCAGGATGGCTGTTAGTACAGGTCCACAGAGTTGGCATGGTAAGTATACACCGCCTGTTGTTACACCGTAAGAATAATTTTAACGTGATTTCGTCGGGGAGGAGGGTGCGCGGGTGCGGGCGCAGCGTTTGCGAGGCAAACGCTGGAGCTGGTCAAGATACACGTCGTCGTAGCTGCGGAAAACACATTGACCGTTTTCGTGGTCAGTGAGGGTGGCCCAGACGCAATGCCAGGATCGATCTTCACGGAACTTGAGTGCCACGCCGATGTGATTTTGATCCCATCGCTGCACTCTCTGTTTCGAGTCGAACGCTTTGTCTCTCAACGTGATGAGAACGCAGTCCTCGATGGTGAAAGCAAGGTCGAGTTGACCATCAGCGGCGTCCAGAAGCGACGCTAGAGTGGGATCCATTTCGAGCGCTTTGGGAAGACCGCTGGAATGCATTAGTATGGAACGGGTGGCAGCATGTCAGTGGACTCACCGATGCACCGGGTCGTAACCGTCGACGAGGATCTGGTAGGAGGTGTCATCTGAGAAGTGCAATTGCATGCTCGGGTGTCTGGATGAGCGGTGAATATTTGTGAGAACCTTTCCAACAAGGATGGATGGGTCAACGCCGACGCTATCTAGGCGCAGCGGGACGGGACGGCGTCGGGGCTTCATTGGAGATGGGGGAGTGCTGGTGCCCACAGAACCGGGCTCTGGGCTGGACATGGTGCATGGAGGGATGTTATATGTTTGGAGGGTCCACATGCAGTGGACAATGGACGAAAAAGATAATGACAGTGACGAGATTCGAACTCGCGCGGGAAACCCATCACGGATTGAGGACGGACCTAAACGTGACGCCGTAACCACTTGGCTACACTGCCGTGTGGAAGAGTGAATGCGTGGACAATGGGAAGGAGGTGGACGGCCGTATTGGGAGAGTATCCTGCCGACTCGGACGGGTTGTGGGCGGGGGTCAAGACGAGGACGACCATGTCAATGCAGCCGACGCACCGTCCCCTCGGTCCGCGAACTCTCCTTCGTCCCCACTCCCCGTCTATCCCGGAAACCCGCCCACTCCACATACGCAAAGTCGCTCCAGATCCTCCTTCCCTCCGTCCCCCATCGCCCTCATCAGTCGCCCTCTCCTCCTCCCCCACCCCCTCCCGTCCCCTCCTCCCCGGCGCTTCCCCCGCGCCCAGAGCCAACGGCTCACGCCCAAAGCTACAGCTCCCCCTCCCAGGCGCAGTCAGCGAGTACTATGCAGGTCCTTCCCTAATCCCACCTGGCTTGGACGGAGAGAACCCCGGCGGCGCTACCGTCCGCCCTTCAGACCAGATCCAAACCGCTCACCCCCCTGGCTCAAACGACATCAGCGAGAGCACCATCGACCAGCTCGTCGCTACTTTCGATAGAGCCACCATCGATTCATATACTCCTACTGAAGAGACCTCGACCCACCAGGTATTTGAGCGGTGGTCTGATGGCATCTTGGAAGAACTGGCTAGATTGGGTGAGGGTCAGGGTGGTGCAGTCCACAAAGTCAGAGATATCCGGACAAGTAGGATCTTTGCGCGCAAGACAATCACCACTCGCGAAGCGCCTTTGAAGCAGCTCGAGCGAGAACTCTCCATCTCCTCCTCTTCCAAACACATCAACATCATTCCATTCTATGGCGCCTACATGTCTCCCTCTTCCAGCGAAGTCAAGGTCATGATGGAATACTGTCCTGGTGGAAGTTTGGAAGCCGTCAGCAAACGCATCAAAGAACGTGGCGCACGTATCGGTGAAGGTGTCGCAGGTCGTCTAGCAGAGGGGGTGAGCTTGTTCACAAACTCTCGTCGCTCACCCTTTGACATGCATCTCAGGTCTTACAGGGTCTTGCGTACCTTCACACTCTCCGAACAATCCATAGGGACATCAAACCTTCTAATATTCTCCTCACCGGAGAAGGTGTAGTCCGCCTTTGCGATTTCGGGGTCTCTGGGGAGCTCGTCAAGTCCCTCGCAGGAACCTTTACTGGTACTAGTTTTTACATGGCCGTAAGTTTATATGTCGAACAAATCTCTATTTTGTTCATCTGCCACACAGCCCGAGAGAATCAGTGGAAAAGAGTATAGCATTCGCGCTGATGTTTGGTCCGCGGGTATTACGCTCTTGGAGCTTCTGCAAAATCGATACCCATTTCCAGAGGACTTGACCTCGATTGAGTTGCTGGTCTGTATTACTCAAGGCGAGGTAAGAACGTAGGTTCAATCACATTTCTTTTTTGTTAATATGCCCTTTTTCAGCCTCCACAGCTCACTGATGAAGCCGATGTGAGATGGCCTCTCGAAATGAAAGAATTCATAAAGCAAACGTATGGCTACTATTAATCGTTACATCACGCACTCACCTGAATTGTGTACCTTCCAGTTTAATCGTAGACCATACCCTCCGCCCAACCCCCAAAGAGATGCTGACACACCCGTGGATCGCCAGCGTTATGAAGAAAGAGGTTCCAATGGGGAGGTGGATTCGTGAAGTTTGGGGATGGCGTTCTACTCAGTCCATCAATGTGTACGTACTCTCTTGTGCTTGCTGCGATACTTCACTGATGTATGTTCACCGTCTAGCTCTGGCTCCAGACCCGGCTCTAGTCGAGGTCCTCGTACTTCAACACCCTAGAAATTTCTCAACGATAGTTCTCCCCTTTAGTCGCCAGTTCTGTGTTGTGTGTACAGCAATTACACTTGTATTCATCTGCTTCTAGTCGTTCCATTGCCACCCCAATCTTGTTTGTCGCAACAATTTACATGACTACATTCTCATATCGCCTCCCCGCCCACTCGCAATATCATGAGGATGTAGGTGTATGGACAGTCAAATACAATGGTCTTTTTGGATGTTTTTAGTTTGAATTCGCGAATGCTGGACATCACCGCCGGGCCTTGTGGCCAGAAGTGAGTGGGTATGGCAGCCACGAAAACCAATGCAATAATCTAGGGTGTATGATCAACGTGTTTGACTCAAGATGAGTGTGGGCGTGCTAGACTTTGAAGTCCATCCTGAGGAGCGTACAGAAAGCCCGAGCAGTCCCTAGATGATATCAAGTCGCGGCATCCTCGTTCATGAAGAGTTCACAGGAAATGCGATGCTTCCAGAAGGAAGTCATCGAAAGCACTTCTGCCTCCCGAACAACCCGCCTCAGATTCCGCGTTTTATGTCTCCATCAACTCACCTACTGTCCTCTCTAATGGGACACTCGTACAGCGTGATTTGAGTGAAACACCACGTCGATCCTCTGAGACAGGTGAACGGGGTTATCAGAATTATCCCACAAACGTAGCCGGTAATTATTCCGATCGCGGCGGCGGCATAACCTAGAGCATGATCTTCCAAGGATCGACAGCCCATCATCGGAGGACTTCGGTAGCAGTGAACTGGAACGAAAAGTCCCATGCTGTACCAGGTCGGATCTATTCCCCGACACTGAAGGGAATCCCAAAACAGGAGCGACACCCGTCCCACGAACGGGCCCGCGGTTTTTCGCCTATACGTGATACAGTGCGGCCGCGGTGAAATTGGAGTAGATCGGCGACTTACCACCACTCCTCCATGATTCTCATTTGAGCGATCGCCTCCACGTCATTCCCTTAACTGTACCACAGGAAACGACGCCGAAAAAAGGGATGACCTGTCTTGTCGTTGCAATCCATAGCCTACCGTAAATGTGAGTCTCGACTCACAGGACAAAGGGAGACATACCAAGACACCAATTGATATGAATTATACTGGATGTATCCAAGCAGACCGAACCGTCCCACGTGACGGATCGTGTTCAGATGAAATTTGGTGCCTCCGTTGTGCACGGCGCTGCAATGTCAGAGGTGCAACACTGATCGAGATCTGGTTTGGAAGAGAAGGATCCTGTCAAGATCACAAAGTGTGCAAGTGACAACTAAGAGAGGCTCTGTGGCGGGCCCCGCCATGGAACAGTACGAATATATACTCGTTGGACATCGCGTGCCGCATGAGTGGTACACTCCAAAAGCCAAACCGTCTGTTTTCAAAAACAATCATAAGCGATCCCGCGAACATTTGCCGGTCGGCGTTCTAAACTTCGAGTGAGCAACAAGCGGCGACGCCTTTAGACTTGACCATGTTGATCGGGATCCTCGAATCGCTTGAGCAGAAGAGTCCCGGATTAGTGGAATTCCGCTTCGTTTTGCTGCCGCCGATCGCCTCGGGTCTGTCCTGAAGACCATGGGACAGCGAACTGTTTGGACACTTGGACCCTCATACGAGCCATTGCTGAAAATCCCGCTTTCGTCGTGATCCTTAGGCTATTGTTCCGAACCTCAACGGGGCCCGGAGATACATCCGGATCGGTTAAGAAGACACGGATATCTAGCGTTGAGGTATGACCTCAAGTGCCTGAGTCTTGGGCCCGCCCTTGAATTTTGCTGCCCCATGACCCTGGTATGTGGGAAAAAATGAAATTCTGCCAAACAACCACGTCGAATTCCACCTGTCGTCGCTGTACTCTTCAGGTTCCTCGCCGTCACAGGTTGTTCGAACCTGGGTGCTTCGTTGGCACTTCCAGCATTCCGTTTCCCAGGTTTCAACGAACACAGGTAAGTTTCATCTTGTCCTATCGGTCACTCACTCGATCAGGGCTTAATGCGGCTGAAACGTGTCGCCCGACAGTGGCCTGTGCTTGCGGGGCTGAATTATTGCTAGTACGGCAATAATCTCCCCTGTTTGCACCCCAACAATTTGGTTGCGGAAGTGCGGCGGCCGGGGGGAAGCTAGCACTGAAAGGGCGACGGAATAACGAAAGGTCTCTCTAGACAAAAACGAAATAAAATAAAATAAACCCAAGTACGACATTACGACACTCGATATCAAGCTATCAATTGAGCGCAAATTTCTACAGGGCGACCGAACAGTTTTGGGTCGACCCCGGGTCAACGGCTGTCAGCGGCCAAATTTGTTCCGGACGAGTCAGCTTTTATTACTCTATCAAACTCCCCCAGTGTGGTGAAACGGGAACCTTACGTGAACTCTGAATGAGAATTTGCACGTTAGCTGCATATCAGAACTCGCAACAAATCCTGAGCCCATTCCAATAGTTCTTGCATTTAATGCTCATGTATTAGGCAGAGACTGCTGGTAAATTACAGGCGGCGGAGGTACAGGAATTACAAGTTGGTACACACGCTGTCAAAGCCAGCCTTATTTTGAGTGAAAAATGCATGCATATACATATATTCTTAGGGTTCCGTGCTGATCGGAGTCTAAAGCCTGAGAGAGAGAATCCTACCATCAACATGTTGGAGCCTTCGTTGTAAAGAAGAACAACATGCAGTCCAAGTGTACGTGATCTGATATACAAAGAGGCCCAAATTGCATAGGAAACAAGCCTGGACGAATGGTTCCTGGGATTGAAAGGGTCACCAACCTGGAGTGGACTGCGAACGACCTCGGTCCGATTAGCTGGTAAGGGGTGATGTCACACCAAAAAGGATCGCGGTCATCCACAATTATGATATGATGATCAACATGTCTTGTTCTTGTTCCAATTGTTTACTCACACAGACAGTGGTTCTTATGAGCGTATGACATGTTTGTATTGGTTGGAGGATGCTGCTGAACGCAGTGGGCGAGACGAGACGAGGATGTCGATCGAATGATGATATACATCGGGCGATCAAACTGGTTGTGTCACAAGCCGCAGTGCCGCGATTATTTTGGTGACTGAGCAGGTGGTACCCGAGTAATCAGGGTAAATAGAATTTGTGGCACTTGGCATTTGATTGAAAACGAGAACACCTGACGAAATGATATAAAATGCCGCGGGCATGGAGATTAGGGTGGAGACGGAAGACACGCCGGAAAAGACAGTATATGTACGTGAACAAACACGACTGATGGTACGGGGACCTTGGGGTGTGTGGACTGTGAGGTGTGAAACCTTACATGTACATCACCGGAGCACCATGGCGCTGATTGCGGCATCACATGTGCGCGTTTCTGATTACGGAAAGGTGAGGAAGTTGTACGGACGAGGAGTGTGAGTTTGAATTGTTGGTCTATCGCAGTCGTGCATGTTACGGGGATGCAGGAATCAATGGCGGCGGACATGAACATGACAGTGACGTTTCGACATCGAGGGCGGTGTGCGCAGGGTGACATGTCGGGGGATATGTCGCCGACGGGATCCCTAAAGCGGAAAGATGCGCCGCGATCAATCATACAAATCCCAGCCAAATCACTCGTTTTGGGGTTCTCCGAAGCACAAGGCGGCGTTTTGACAGGAGAATACCCCCCGTTATGGCAGGGATCGTCGAGCGCGCCAGGCTCGCTGCTGGATGGGCGGGCGGGACGGGCTCGTCCATGTGCACGCCTTGTTGAATATTGTGTATTTTTCCCACCTGTTTACAAGGAAAACTTGACGTGGAAGTCCAGTGTGGAAATTTTATGAAAACCCCCCCACCTTCCGTATACGAAATATTGTTATGGCAGACTGAAAATGCCATCTGTTACAACGCAACACGACCCTTAGATCTGAATTTAGTGATCCAGACCGATTTCCGGGTCCGTGACAATGGTGTCGTCTCCGTCCATTTTCCACCCTTGGACCTTCCCTGCTTCTTCCTTGCAGGCCAGTATAAAACAATGAAGGATCAGCCACCCGAAAACTTACCTCTCATCGCAAGCCCCATGGCTGATAGCATTACATAGTCTGTACTCTCCCCTCCCTCCAATCCCGCCCCGCTGACCTCTTCCCTTCCTCTAGCCCGTCCACCCCTAACGCCTACATACCCCCCCCCACCAGTTACTATCCCCCGTCTCATGCAGGTGGTCATGTCCACGTAGTGGCCCCCCAGCCCCGCAATGAGCCCCAGCAGCGGAAGCGCCCCAAGTATACCAGAAGCAAGACTGGGTGTCTCACTTGTCGCGTCAAGAAAATCAAGGTGAGCGAGTACGCGCCCCCCTGTCAACCTAAGCTGGACACTGCTCCGCCAGTGTGACGAAACCAAACCCATCTGCATGCGCTGCACCCATGGTCAACGAGACGTAAGTATCCATGCCTATTTTCGGCACCCGCTCACTGTCCTGTCCAGTGCACTTGGCCCGAGGGCGTCCCCACCCGGAAAAAGGCCACACCGCGGAAGGAGAGTCTCGATGGCCGACCCTCGACAGCAGAGTCTTCTGGTCTATCTGAGACGTCCACTCCTCCCACCCGGGATAGCACCCCACCACGGCGACCCCAAGCAGATTACAGCCTCCCCTCTGCGGTAGCGCGTCGTCACAGGTACCTACACGTCTCATTTTCAACCACATCCACTCAATGTTTTTTTTTCTTGTAGCGAGCCGTTTGTGCCACCATTGGGCCCAGATCCTGAACTCCCCCGTCGACAAATGTAAGTGCTGTTCTCGGCGGATCTTGATCGGGGCCTCATAGTTTCAAGTGCTCCACACCCTTATCAGCTTCATCACCCTGCTCAAACGAACGTTCTGTCCATGATACCCGAAATGCCTACATACCAGTCGACTCGTTATGATCCTGCTTACGGCGGTGCTACGTCTATGCACACGGGCCCTCGTCTTCCAGGCTCTTCGCACCCGTCGAGCCACTCACTTCAAATGCGCTCAATGACACAACAGCACCAATCGCAGCATCAACACCAGCATCAGCACCAGCACCAGCCACAGCACCCTCACCACTGGGCGCAGCCTCAGATGCTTCCCCCGCTAAATCCCATGGAATCATTTGTGAGTGCTTGTCCCCCATTTTCCAATTATTCGGTCGGCGCTCAATATTGGGTAGTTTCACACTCCACAGGAGAGGAATTTGGTGGGACATTCGTCTAATGACCACCACCATCCCAGATACCAATGATAATTATGATTTCGTTTGTTTTTCTCTAATGATTATTATTGGCATTGTGATAGATTGTTGAGCATCATCATGACCATCCCGTCTGATAATCTCATAATCACTACTAGTTCTTGTTGCCTCGATCAGGCGTGACGCAAGGAGTTGCGAATATGCTGAGACTTCCTCTCATCTATCCATTCTCCATGGGACTGAAAGCGATGCGTGATAAGCAGCGTGCATGTTTATTTCGTTGATAATTCGAGTCCTGACATTTGAATTGCTACGAGCCACTGTTGGGTAGATATTCCCGATGGCCGGAATTGGGCAAAGATTCACTCACTATCCGAGGGGAATCGTCGCGTGGGTCTCATTTCCAGACGGGGACAACGGACGAGAAAACCAGGACACGTCCACTGCTAAAGACCCTCGCGGCATACGACATTGCGGGTAGTGATCGTCAAGGCTGTCGTGCGCTCATTTCATCAACGTCAATGAAGGGTGCGTTTCTTGCGGAACGGAGCCAACCATTCTCTCGGGATTCATTCTGTACCCTGGACATCGAGGCAATTAATGATCCCTATAGGCTGGACAACGGCCAGGGAGCCGCTTCATTTTTCGATCAAGTATTTTCCTCATGTTCATACCCGTACTTGCACGCGTCCACCTGTGTTCGACTTCTAGGTCAAGCCTGAGAGGGGCTAATAAATGCCAATGATTTCATAGGTGGTCACTTTGGTTTCACAGACCCTTTACAGCGGGAACAGAATAACGGAAGTCATAGACCCAGAGAATGAGCGTTCAAGCTCGGATGTCATGACCGAGTGCCATGGATCGTATAATTCTCGAGACTTGGACAGATCCGCGCGATGACATTCCGCGACGCGCATACAGGCAACCCTGTGTATCAGAAAGCTGGACAGGTGTGTTTCGCTTGTTTTCGATTGGAACTTCCAGATCCCGTGACCCTTTCGGTAGATTCGTCTCCTGCGTGACGTTCTTCAGGCCCTTCAGGTTGCTCCGACAGCTCAATTAGTCCATCTTGCTGTGACTAGATCCTGACCCTGTGTCTTGAGCATACACATCCAGCAGCATGGGGGTAGAGTTCGTTTTAAATCTTAATGGCGATAATGTCCTCTTCCTTCTTACATTGCCGTTCATTTACGCAGCTTGATATGTTGTGGCATACCAGCTGCCTGTCACGCATATGGTGACGATCGTGCTCGAGCCCGATAATTAATCAAATCATCCAGGAATGTACTTGTGCGATCTAGGTGTACTTATCCCGGCAGAACAGGGTTCATTGTATGTTCAGTGGAGTCGAGTTTATGTATAAGCTGACCGCTGTATTACTACCAGGCTACTATGAAATTCAAACTTCGGAGCAACTAGTTCTTCAGGTGTGACGGCTGGTATTCATGCGACTCTCTCATTGTGCAGGTCTGGAAACGGCTGGATCAAACATTGCCAGGTGCCGACTGGTGCTCCGACGCGGTCATGAAGGATCTGCAGCTGCACGACTGGGCGTTATGACCAAGTATACTTTTTTCCGGGACCTCGTTGCGCCGTGTGTGCGTGTGTATGTAATCTCATTTTTGGGTAGGTGCCAGCAGGTAGGTGGTGAGGCTTTGCGCCAGGCCGCAAACGGCTTGGCACAAGCTTGCGAATAATCATGTTTATCTCACTCACGATCCAGTCCGCCCGGTGCCTGGCCAACGAGGCAGTTATTCTTTGTTTGGATAACTGACTAGTTGTGATGTGTGACCAAATTAAAAGAAACTTTTCGCGGTGGCCATACAGGTCGGAGGTTATGGATGAAACTTGAACAAATTGGTCAACAAAAAAAAAAGAACAATCCAGGGGGAGTTGCGAACCTGAATGTATCATTCTCGAAATTCGAACCCTTGCACCTGGTGGGTGTGATGCATGGGCTTGTACGCAATCAACCCCCTTGGGAGGTTTGCGTTATGCTGACGTGTTAGCAGCGAGGGTCCGTGAATGTATGCCAGCAATGCATTACGGCGCTCGCAGCAGCCCAGCCTGAGGTAGATGCGCATCGGTATCTCCGCTCCAAACCTACAGTTGTATCAGAAAGTACCAGTGGTACGGCTGTCCAAACTATAATATTGGAGTAGATCAGAGTAACCGGGTGGTCTATAATTATTACCTGGTTAAGGCATTGCGATCTACTCCCGATGCTTCTTGATGCGCCGTTGCACAGTAAACAAACTCAGGCGCGAATTCTTCTCTTCTCGTACCCTGGTTGATGACATTTACTTGTAAATTGCAGTGGCGCACATAAGAAGATTGGCCTCCAAACATATTGAATGGGGCTTCTAGAACCTCACCAGTGACATTTTTCGACGGTGGCGTCGTGGACTGATCAACACCATTCTAGTCATGTCAATAGTTCGTCGGAATTTGTTTGCAGGTCCGTTCTCAAACCTGATCGAACGACAGCAGTGACCTCGGAGATTGGTGCGAATTGGGTTTGCACAGCAGAGGGCTGAATTCAGGTAGCCTTCTATCTCCAAATAGGACGCCGTCATGAGACCCCTCGTCTGACCTCTGTGTGTGTGTTTTTTTTTCGTCTTCCACGACGTAAAGATGTACACGGACGCATTAGATACCGAAAACAGCCACGCGCACACGGAGTGGGCCACCAATAGAAATGGATGCTCTGTCATGTCATCGACGAAACCTGGTGTCGTTTATCATTGGTGTGCCTGCTCAGCGGTTTGACCGGAATGATCGGGCACCAGCGCTCAATTGCCCCAGGTGCTTCGAAAAAATGGATGACCAGGTGACCCCAAGCCAACAAATATTCTCGACATTGCCGTAGCGCTACAACATGGGCCCTTACAGATGGCGAGATCTAGTCTGATTTTGTCCGTTAGTTTAAGTTGACCTATCACGTCTTTCCAGGAGACTCTTCGGATCATGAAATTTTGAAACACGGAGAAGTTTCAAGCTTATTGTTATTTACAGTAACGTTCATTTTTGAAGCTGAGTTGTCATGTTTACATAAGCTCATTGGTTCGTGATAAGATTGAATAATCGGAGATCGTGTTAGGTCACCTTCAACGTCCACACCTCCATTCACGATGGGTTGGTTAAAAAAATTACGAACTGTGGATGTCTATTTACCTCAGCGATGGTAACAGCTTCAGCAGAGGAAGTTAATCTGAACGCTCCTCACTCACCACACCCAAACGCAATTGAAGCGTTCAATCACGTCCTACACAAGATCAAACATGAAATCGTTCAGTCTCGCCACCGTTGGGACAAGCACGAGCCAAAGATGTGGTCCCGCGCGGCAGAACTTAGTGACACAGAGCTCACCCACTTCACGATTGAGGAAGATCTCGTTCAAGTGCGCAGCGGATCTGTGAGCTATGGCACCATCATCTTCGGAAAAATCAGGATTCCAGCTGTGAACGATGAGTGGGGACAGGGATACGTTCACGTCAGGTGCGTGGGCCAATGCCGTCCTTTAGTGACTCGTGGACGACACCCACATGCTACCAACGTATGGGCGTCTGTCGGTATCGGTGCTTGCGGGCGTATTTCCACGTTTATGAAGTGGTGACTTAACGGTGTATTTCCTTTTTTTTATTGATTGCAATTCTCCTCCGCGGTATTCGTCCATTCCGCAGAATCCACGATCCTCCTAACAGGGTAAGTACGACAAGGTCATTCTTGACTGTCCGGTCTCACGGATTTGTTTTATCCTGACAGGGCGACGAGGACGTTAAGTTCCACTCCATCCTCACCGTGGAGGGCAAGAGAGATGCGGACGGACACCCGCATCTCTGGCGGGCGATTCAGACTGAAGACTACCCCCTCGAATTCTTCAACGAGTGATGTCGGACCGCTCTTACAGCCAGCTCCTTATCCATTCGCCGTCCCCCCTTTTTTTTTGACGAAACAGTACCTGTCACAGCCATGTGCCAGCGAGCTAGTACGATCCCGTTCAATTTCCAGATATACTTTTTCTTTCCTGCCCTCCGTCTCCGCGGACCTCTTTCGACCTGGATCACCTTCACCCACCGTTGGAAGACGTTTGGAGTCGTTACGTTTGTATGTGTTGGTACGCACGCTATGTTTGGTGTAACGCCTTTGGGCCATTCCGCGATGCTTGAGTGCCTTGATGATATGTAACTGGGCTATCCACGCGGACCGCCGGGCCCCCGGCGTCGTTGCTACTGGCTTTATCGTCATCTTGTCCTGCTTTCAACGAGGACACAGCTGTACGTAGTCAATGCTGTGCGTGGCCATGAGTAGCACGGTCGAGAAGTTTGGCTATGCACCAGTATTTCGGACGCGCGTCGGCCGACAACAGTCGCTCGAAAGCAAAAGTCTATGGGGGTATGGCAGGAAGTACACATTACAGAAGAGACAAAAAATGTTCAGAATATCGCTCAACGCCGCTCCTCCAACCCCCGCCTCGTCACAACTACACATACAAGGCAAGCAGGCAAGATAATAACAATGGTGAAGAAGAAAAAAATTACAAGAGACAGAGGACTTGCACGTTGAGGCTGCAGTACAGGGCGCATGGTCAGGCATCGTCGAACATCCAATTGGGGGGAGCAACGCCATTGGTCACGAGATATTGCGGGTGGAACCGCTGCGGCAAAGAGGGCAAGACGATATCTTGCGAGCTCGTGTACACGTATAAACCATTCGATGGCACGGACAACGTCGCCAGCACTTTGTCGTTCTGCGCGCCAGTAAAGGAGGCGAACTGACCGGGCGGCGGTGTAGATACGTCCATAAAGGTGGTCATTTGTACGGTACGATCGCCAAGCGACGACTCCGTCGAGGTTGGTGAATAGCTGAGCGGAGGGGTCGACGGGCTGGAGCTGTCAGTTGTTGGGCTGGTATCGTCGGTCCCATTGACTCGCGGGCCATCCAAATATAGGCTCCCGGCCGGTAAAGTCTCACATCTCCTGAGTGAAGAAACCTTGGAACCAGGGGGCTGAGGTGGGTCCATATCGCTAGCCGTGTGTACCATAGGCGGGTTTCCGGAGAAATGGATGTTGCTTTCGCTCTTACTCTTGGTGAGAGCACGTCCAGAGGCGGATTGCGCTGCAGGCAATTTACCGACCCAAAGACGCCACTCAAGGGCCTCTCCGAGCGCGCGCTCGCATCGGCCAATCTCACGTGGCGGGAGACCAGAGAGCTTGGCCCATGCCCGGTTCGAATAGCAACGATCTTGCATGAATTTTGACGCCAAGATGAGTGATGCAAGGAAAGTGCGACGAGGACAAAGAAGCGGGGATGGGAGAGGGGGAAGAGGAGGGAGGGAAGTATTATATGTCTTCGACTTGTGTGCCGTCACCTTGTCAGTATCGAAGCCCGGTTCCGTTGAGAAAGGAGCATCCGCTTCGTACGAAATCGGATTGACGCGCACGGTGGCGAGCAGACCGCCCGAGGATGATATTTCGGTGGCGAGAGCTGGACCGCCAAGGTCGGGGTCGTAGTCGATGCCAACCTCGCTTTGAGATATCCGCGCATCATCCGATGCCACAGGGGAGGAAGATGAGAAGCCTTGCCTATCTTTTCGAACGAGCTCCGGAACCTTTGAGCGGACAGCCTCGAGGTAGCATAGTGCCGTTTGGAGTACGGTCCCTGAGGTTCGCGAGCGACGAAGAACCTCGTGAACGAAACCTTTGATCGGCGCGATGTCGCACCGCTGATATTGTAGGCGCACGGCGGGGTGGGTTGAATACGGAGGGACCGGCGAGATAATAGGAGTGGGTTGGGTTGTCGGAGAAATCGGAGAGGGTAGATAAATGTTGTTGCAGGAAGTGGAATAAAGTATATTGGTGGCACGGAGATGATCCGAACCTGACATCGGAGAGACCATTGGGCGACTCGAGGTCAGGAAGGTGATGGGTATGTCTTGTTGAGGCCATATATCGCATAACGATTTGACGGCTTGGTCTTTATCGCAGGAGGGACCTAAATATACGAACCACTAAGAATTGGATGGAAGTGGCTCACCAACGAGACTGAGCGCAAACTTTGACTTTTGAATATCGCGGAGTTTGGACTCGCGGGGTGGATGATGCCGTGGACGGTCGGGTTCGGAGAGAGAACGGGGAGATGGAGATACGGAAGAAGTGGATGAGGCGGGAGTGACGAAATAGGCAAGTGGCGATGAGCGAGGGGGGATAGATGGGAGTGAAGCATGGTAGGGTTGCCAACGAACCCTTGTATGTGAAGTTGATGGGGAGCCCCGATGGGGGAATGAATGCGCTGCCGGACGAACCATGAACTGAGCGGTGTGTGTGTGTGAAGCGTGCGAGGCGAGAAATACGGGCGTTTGGGGGGATTATCTAGAATACAATACGGAGACCATTGATGCAGATAAAGTTGATAGGAGCGACGGACGAAATCTCGAGTTTGACGGCAACGGCTTGGCGAATGGGGCTGGCGAATCGGATTGTGGTGTATGGGCACATTGTGGCACACGTTTGGATGGTAGGACGGGTCTAAAGTCTACAAGACTCTAGAACGTCCTTGAGAAGTATAGGACACTCCTTGCGCAGGAGAATGCTATACGACGGGGAGAGCTAAAGCGAGGAGCTGCTGGGCGTTTAGTGTGAGAGGAGGAGGAGAAGGACTCGTAAATACTGCTTGTCCAACTGACTCGGGCGCTATAAAATGAAGGAGTCACTCCCACCCCTGTACCCCTGACACCACGCTACGGGGTCCGTCCGTGGCACCGCCCGTCGCCGCCGCCATCAAGACAGCTTCTGACTCACCGCGCCGTTCGGTGTCGCTGTGTGCCAGGCGAGGCCCACAGCAGTCCTTGTCGCTCATCCCGCGCTACAGATAGGAGGCCCAACCTACCCCTATCCACCATCGGTCCCATGACTCCTAACGGATCACCTCGTGTCACCCCTTGACGCCGCTACTCGGAACGCCCGGTCGGATTCAACAATTGTTCCGGGCCCGGAAAACCTGCTTGATCCTGCCGTCATGCATTGAGCAAAAGGAGCCGCCAACCAAGGAGCTAACGTGGATTGATTTCCATTTGACAGCTCCGCAGCCGGACCTTGTTCTGGGACCAATCACAGTTTGTGGACTATCAAGTGTAAAGTGTACAAAGTGCCATTCTGCCCAAGGACTGTCACTTTGCAGTTCCTACGAACATGACCCTAGCACCCGCCGAGCAGGTGCCATTTCTACAAGAATGCCCCTCACAGTGCGTCACGGCCCCTAAAACACCGCGATTCCAATCGCTAGGAATGAAATTTCAATAGTACATCTCGGCCACTGGATCTACATTCGAGCAAATAGCATTTGTATTCCTCTTCGTTCTCTCTCACTTCTGCATACACGTTCCTCGTCCCATCCATTCCTTTCACAGACTTGAACATGAAAGTCCCAGCGTCATTCCTTACCGCCCTTGTCACTTGCACTGTTTCTGTTGCGGGGCACACAAGTGGAAGCAGGCCCGCTTTAATGGCAAGACACGCCCGCCCGGCACACGAAGCCGTTTCTCCAGTTAGCCAAGGTCGTATCAACACCCACGTACGCAGAACTTGCAAATCAAAGCCAACGGTGAGTTCCACTGGCCTGCTCCTCTCGTCATAGAGGGGCAAGATTTGGGCCATCCTAAACCAGTGTCGTCTCCACGCTTGTCGACACTTTTCCTAATGCACCTGTGACCGCTTCTACCCCCGCTACCCTGCAGCCTAACCCCTCCGCAGCTAGTGCGTTGTTGGCCGCAAACACCGGCTTCATCGGCGGTCTTGTCAATGTCCTATCAGCTGGCTCTTGCGGTCCAAGCGGGGCTACCGGTATGATTGTTAATTACCTTTGTTCGTTCGTTTTTGACGCGCATGTTAGTACAAATAACTGCGTTAAGCGGACCCAATGGGAATATCAATTTCTTGAACTGCGGCCTAACATCAGGAGGATGGACTCCTCCTCTCATACACATTAACGATATTATCAGCGTTGAGCTCTCGCAGGTCACATATAATCCCGGGTCCGCTTTCTCTGCCTGTAAGGATTTTGTCTCTCTCTTTGAGGAGTATGGTCGACGATACGGCGGTCAGTTCCTGCTGTATCTTCGAATCTTGACAGGTCACTAAGCACCGGAAACAGTCCCTGCTATTATGCTAGCATCATTCGCAATGCAGGAGAGCTCTTGCATTCCTACCACCGTTGGAGGTGCTGGTGAGCAGGGTCTGATGCAAATCACAGTTGACAAGTGTGATGGAGCACCCGGCGGTAATTGCCAAGACCCTGTGGGTGTTTCTGTTGGCAGCATCTCACATCTTAACCATTAATTCCTCCAGGACTTCAATATCCACAAAGGAGCTCAATTCTTCTCGCAAACTCTTGATAGTGTGAATGGCGACCTCCTTCTGGCGATTGGTCATTACAACGGTTGGCACAAGGGTTTGACATACGTGAGTTCCTTTTGTGTGCTAGGTGGCGGGCATACCGAGCGTTTGCAATAGGAGGAGGCAACCGCTGCTGCTCATAACGGCCACTGCCGCGAGCAAAACAACCTGGACTAGTCAGTGTTACCTTGGCGGTTGTTGCGTAGTGCCTCGCTGACCAGCCTACCCAGCCTCCACCAATTTCTGAACGGATGGATGCAGGACGTTAACGCCTACGAGAGCGACCCGCCTCTCGGCAAATACTTTAACCTCAACAGTTGCTCAAACTGAGTCATTCCCTTTGCACTAAACCCATGGATCCCATGAATGTGACGTTGACAAGTATGCTATGACGGCTTCGCCCTTCGTAATCTCTCTGGCTGATCCGCCCTTGTCATGATGTTGGATTCCGAGGTGTTTAGTAGTCTGGGTGGTCTATGTTTCTGTCGTTCTGTCGCTGCGTATCGTCAATATTGAGCACAGCCACCGATCGTGAGATGATATTTGTATTGCCTTTTCTCGGATAAAAACGGAGGACTTGCCAAAGTCGACTATTAGCGACCGAAATTTACACTGAGTTGTAGCACTGACGTATCTCTAACCGATCCACAGACCACCATGAGCGATGCCTCATCGTCATCCTCGGCATCTCCCTCTCCTGCTTCAACCTTGCTGGCATCGGTGCCCTCGCCCGAGCTGCAGACACTGTCCCTGAGAGATGTGACCGACGAAGGCAAGGCACGGGCCGCGAAGCTGAAAGCAGAGGCTAACAACGCGTTTACGAGTATGTACCCGGTCCAATAAACCACAGCAGTTTGACGGTGGGTATCCAGGTCATAACTTTACATCGGCCGTCCATCTTTACTCGAGGGCCATCGAGCTGAACCCTAGGGATGCCACCCTCTGGTGTAATCGCGCTGCTGCAAGAACGAGGCTGGAAGAATACGGGTTTGCGCTCAACGATGCGTGTGAGTGGATGTTGCGTTTCGGCTTGGTCACGCGAGATTCATGACGAACAGCCAAGGCAATCACAGTCGATCCCAAATATACAAAAGCTTACTATAGGTATGTTAGACTTTCCGAAACGTGCGGTGGCATGCGTTGTTCATCGGGCACGTCAGACGAGCAACGTGTTACCTTCAGATCGCCAAACCGCAGCTAGCGGTCGCTGATTTCAAGAAGGTAGTTGCACTGGAACCAAAAAATGATGTCGTCAAAGCGCAGCTGACAGCAACTCAAAAACTCGTTCGGAAAATTGAGTTTGAGAAGGTGTGAAACGTGGATTAGGTGTTGCCGTTCATGTCCAACCCCCTTTAGGCGATTGAGATGGAAGAAGAGAAGAATGCCGTGGAACGCTGCTCGGAAATTATTGCCCAAGGTCTGCCTGAGCGTTCATCTGCGCAGCCACTTTTATTGACAGGCATATTAACTAGGTGGCTGCGACGTAGAAGCCGACTACGCGGGCCCGAGACTATATGTGACCGAGGACGGAAAGTATACAATCACCCATGAATTCATATTAAACATGATCGACTGGTTTGAGCAAGGCAAGAAGCTTCCACGGAGATATGCATGGGAGATCGTTCTCGGCGCCCATTCATCTTTTGTGAAAGAGGATACCCTGGTCAATCTCGATCTTGGGGACGGAGTAACCTGCGATGTCATCGGCGATATCCACGGTGTGTTTTGAGATCGAACTTTTGCGGTGTCGTGACTGGACACATTTCATTCAGGGCAGTTCTACGATTTGCTGCATTTGTATTCGCTCACGGGACCGCCGTCATCTGATCACTGCCTATTGATGAACGGCGATTTGGTTGACAGAGGATCCTGGTCTATAGAAGTGATTCTGACTGCGTTTGCCTATAAATGTAAGTATTGACTGAGCTACGTGGCTTTCCATTGTGGTTGAAGGACGTCAGGGTTATACCCTAATCGAATGTTCATCAATAGAGGCAATCATGAGGCCAAAGACATGAATCGGACGTATGGCTTCGAAGGAGAGGCCAAGCACAAGCATGGGGAACAGACATACAAGGTGAGGCAGTGAAAGCTTATTAAATTATTCAAAAGCTGACTCGCCAAACTTAGCTTTTCGCCCATGTATTTACGGAGAGTGCGTAACTTGAGGGCTGGACGTCATCTGAAAACCTGACCCTTCGTATAGTGCCTCTGGCAACACTGGTCAGCGCAACGAAGCCGTCCACGGACATCACCCCGAAAACAATATTATCTCCGGAAAAGCTCAAGCGTTATTTTGTCGTTCATGGCGGGCTGTTTAGCAAAGACGGTGTGACATTAGAGGAAATACGGAAGATACCACGAATCGGACGACAACCTGGACAGGAAGGTTTGATATGTGAGTGCTTGGTTGGAACCTCCTTCAATCTCAGATGCTGAGACACCTGGCCTCTAGGCGAGGTATGAATTCAAGGAAAAGTGTCGTGTACCCCCTCACGCGACCACAGCTACTCTGGACCGACCCTCAAGATACACCAGGGCGCGGGCCGAGTAAACGGGTGCGTAGTCGGGCCGGTTTTCCGTCCCATGTTGTCTCAGCATGCTTCAGGGTGTTGGCATTGCTTTCGGACCGGATGTCACAAAACGGTGGTGCGACCTAAATGGTGTCACCGGTGTCATTCGCAGTCACGAAGTGCGAGAGAGTATGTAGTTTCATTGTGTGCTGATCTCGTTGGTGCTCAACATGTTGTAGACGGTTATGCCATCGAGCACGACGGACTGTGCACAACCGTAAGTCTCAATTCATTGGTTCATCCTGGGAATACTCACTCTTGTCCTAGGTATTTTCTGCACCAAACTACGTCGATCAAGTAGGGAACAAAGGCGCATATGTACGTAGTTCGGTATGTTTAATAGTTTGGCCGCACTCTGATGTTGCTCCGACAGATCCGCATAGACTCTGCTGGAGATCTAAAGTACCACCAATTTGAAGCACAAGCTCATCCGCCTCTGAAGCCGATGGCATACGCCATGGGGGGTCTCGCTAGTTTGATGATGTAGATGCGGGCTAGTCTTAGGAATATCTGGGGGGTTGTCACCAGCGATCAATTGGGTCTACGTATGCGTGGGAACTTTGTATTGGTTTCATTTCTTGTCTTCTTGAAGTGCATTGCTGCAGTATTTCACTACTACTGTCTGGCTACCCCATGGATAAAACGAAATCCAAGTTAGCGGCGTTCTTTGGCGACGACGACGAAGAACCTTCGTTCCCAGTGCGATGGATAGGACCTATTTCTTTGATGTCAAGTCACTCACCAATTTGCTTCATCTAACCAGCAAAAGCCATTGGACGACCAAAAGTTGTCCCAGTATACTCAAGGGACTGTGCGCAAGTCTCGGCGGGAGAAGGAGAAAGAAGCAGCAGAGGCAAAGAAGAGAGAGGAAGAAGAGAACGCGGCCAAAGCATATGCCGACTTTCTAGACGCGTTCGAGGGGGAGGACGCGGGCAGAAAGAAGTCGGGGTCGACTTTTGTTCGAGGCTCAGGAGATGCGAAAACTCATTATCAGCCTTCTGCAAAGGGTACCACTGAGAGTTCTTCTCGGACGAGGGCGCTGCGGGAGGAAATGGAAGAAGAAGTGAGGAGCCGTCGTATGTTTGGCCCCTTAGACTGATGGACCTTCAGGCCTCTCCACCGGCTAGTGCTCCGAAACCGAAAGGAAAGCGCGCCATGGATTCGTTCCTCGAAGAGATCAAGAGGTATGTAAAATCGTAGCCATGCCTTCCCTCTCCTGAACCCCCGTTTGTAGGGAGCAGGCCATGCGAGAGGCTCGGTATTCCCGTTCCGGTACGTTGAGGTCAATCAACATCTCGAAAGGTTTCTCAGCTTCGTATGTAGCCCACGGACGATCCGTGACCGCTTTGGCAGGTTTGTGCTCGTGTGTGTCTATAACTCGTTGTTCTCAGTCGATTCCCTTTAGCTTACGATGGCCAGAGTGGGAGTAAGGACCGAGGAGATCCCGAGGTAGGCACCTCACAGAGGTTTATCTTTCTGTGGTTTGAAAACTGTGCTTCCCCAGACGTCCAATCTTTTCGTTGCTAATTTGCCTTCCAACGTCACGGAGCAATCCTTGGGCCAGTTCTTTGCGCGGCATGGACCCGTTGGCTCTGTACGTCGTTACCTTTACCGAGCCCTCTCTCAACTTACAACATGTCCTCAGGTCAAGATCATGTGGCCTCGTGGCGATGGCAGCAGCGGTCCTGGTAGTGATATGACCACGTCAAGACGAAATCGTAATGCTGGCCTCAGTGGTTTTGTCTCATTCATGAAACGCAAAGACGCAGAGGTTGCGCTGAGAGAATTGGATAGTTTTGATTGGGGAGGTTCAGTGTTACGCGTCGGGTGGAGCAAAGCCGTCCCTATGGCAGTGAAGCCGTTGTATGGTGCGGGTTCTGTCCATATTCTCGTTGTGTATAAAGCTCAGCCCATTTCCGTAGTTGCGAGTCGCCAATCCCGTTCACGCTCCCATTCTCGAGATCGACGTCTCGGCAGGGGGACGAGCAGAAGTCGTTCATATTCTTCAGGCCGTCGCTCACGTTCCCGTTCTGGTGGTCACGGACACAGGTCTTCCCGACGGTCACGAAGTGGGTCATACGGCTACAGTCGGTCTCCATCGCATCGACGGCGTCGCTCGTACAGTCGTTCAAGGCGGTACGACAGTCGGAGTCCTCGCCGACGGTCACCCAGCTCCTCAAGGAGACATGGAGAAGACGAGTCTGGCGTTACAGATACTTTCATACGGGCAGTAGCTGCCGAAGTGAAAGGTCACGGCCACAAATACGCAGAGAATCTCAAAGAGTGGGAACGAAACAATCCAAAATACGCCTTCCTCACCCAGCGCAGGGTGGGTTGCTTGGGTATCGTCTGATCATTTTTCTTACAACTGTATTACAGCACCACAGACATGCCTTTTATCGGGGGTTGGTTGAGCGCGACGATATCGTGGAACCAGACTTTGAAGATGATGTACGTTTTCGTTACTATGTATGCTCCGGACTCCATTGACACGCTCAATGTCATCAGGGTTACAATTCGGTATATTCTACGGACTCCGCGGAGGAATCAGAGCAGGAACGCACTAAAAAGACCGTGTTAGGGAAACTCTCACGGAAAAGGTTCGAGGCGATGTTGCGTGCCCTTTCGGGCAAGCGCGGCGAACTCGCTCGTTGTATGACATTCAGCCTGGAACATGCCGAGGCGGCTCGTGAGGTTTGCATATGGCTTATCATCCGATCTCCTGAATCTTACCCCCTTCCTCGTAGGTTTCCGATATCATCATTTCCTCCTTGTTAGTGGATGGCACCCCAGTCCCACGCAAGATCGCACGCCTTCACCTCATTTGTGATATACTCCATAATTCAGCCGCTCCAGTACCGAGTGCATGGAAATTCCGTCAGGAATTCCAGTCACGCCTTGGCATCGTTTTTGATCACTTTTCCACGATTTATCATTCCTTCCCTGGGCGTATCACGGCAGAAACCTTTAAGAAGCAAATCACGTCGGTCGTGGACATCTGGGAAGACTGGATCGTTTTCCCACCCGAGTTTACGACCGAACTTCGAGCGCGGCTTGATGGCACCACCCACGCGGAGTTAAAAGCAGATCAACAAGACGAAAACGGTGGCGCAACGTTGGAAGCCGAATCGGTATATGCGTCGCGATTCAAGGCCAAGTCGTTCCAACCGGCTCAGGAACCTGTCCCTTCTGCTCCTCAAGTGGCCCAAAAAGGCGGTCACGATGACGTGGACGGCGTACCAATTGATGAGATGGATGTCGATGGTGTACCACTTGATCAGGACGTCGACCAGGTTCCCCTCGACGAGGACGTTGATGGTGATCCCCTTGATGAGGATGTTGATGGTATTCCCCTGTCAGGTGGTCCTGAAGCAGACGATGCAGACGTAGATGGTGAACCTATGGCAGAGGATGACGTGGATGGCGTGCCGTTGTGAACTAGGACTTTGGGTCTTGTCATCTTGTTTCTTTTTGTTGGACTATCCTAATGAACTTGGCGTTGAGCCCAGATGAAACAAGTGTGAAAGCGAACAGAACTACATCTACTTCAATGCAAAGTATTCAGTCTGTAGGGTCATCGAAATGTACAGAAAGCGTCAAAGTTCCGTCCGTAGAGGGAGAACTGCCTTGGATAACCTTTGCCAGATCTCGGACAATAAACCAAGATATGTAAGGGTATGTCGTCTACAACCGTCCACCAAATCGAATAAATGCGCCACAAGTCTACTCCAGACATCTCGTTGCAAAGTAGTCGGTGTTGGGCGGTGCGTAGCAACAGGGGGGAACTGTGTCGGCGGGGTATGTACGCCAGGGGTTGGTCGTGGCTAAGGTTCGATATCATTCGATCGTGTGTCGAATACTAGGCAAAGTGGACTTACATTTCCGGTGACAGCCCTCTCTGCTTCGTGGATCAACCTGGCAGAATCCTCATCTCCGGTCCTCTTCCACATCTCCCGGAATTGTTCGACGGCATGCAGACTCTCGCTAAAACGATGGAGTGTGTTGATCAATGCGACGACTTCTGAACGCTGCAAAAGGTTCTGGTTTGTGTTGTGACTACATGACCGAATGAGTCTTCACGACGGATCATCATCCGGAAGAAAGGGGACGCACTGAAGGGCTTTCTCGTCTATTTCAAACAGGACTTTGAGCGCCGTAGCCAAGCCAGTGGTTTGGACTTTGCCCCACAGACGACATTTGTCACAACCAATACAGTCCATGATCCGGGACACGTTGCGGAAGTGCTGTTTAAATTCCTGCTTCAGGATCTACGGTATGGATCAGTCGGCGACGAGATAACTAGATGGGGGATAGTACAGACGTTTGCATTCGCTCCACGGAACAGAACTCGTTCGTCGAATTTGCCCACGTGCTTTGCGATGTCCATTACATTGTCAAGTCTCGCGAGCGTTCGGACTTCGTCTTCCAAGTCAGGCGAGTGTGGATGATTATGGGGGGTGAGGCCGTTCCCTGACAGGGTGCAGTAGTCATATTCGGATAGATAAGGTGCGAGCCGGGCGACGGCACGGAGGAGTAGGACCGTATTGAAATAGATGTACTGAAGGCGTTCGGGATGGGAGGCTACTCTGGTGACGAAACATTCAAGATTGGGAACCTAAAGAAAACCATCAGAGAAAAGTAATGTCTTAATCAAGGGCCACTTACCCATTCACCAGTCGACTGATTCATCCACTCTGTGCATATGTGCGTTGAGATTGATGCATGAAGGCCTGCGTGGGATCAGAATGAATACGATATTTTCTCAGCCAAATACGTGCCAGATATGATCTTGTAGTACACTCTCTTCTCCAGACACTCTTCGTCTGTATCTTCACCGTCCAAAGGCTCGCGCAGGACATTGGTCAGAGTGTCAGGAAGGGTAACAGGTGCAGCCGATTTTCCGGTGAGAAGGTTGAGTTCTGAGAGACCAAAACAATTCTCTTCATAGATTGCTCGCCAGACACGATGGGCAGAGTGTCCCGAATATCCCGTGTATCGCTCAGGAACAAGCGTCAGATCAACATAGTCTCCCTCTGTTACAGAACGATATAAGCTCATGAAATACAATGTGAGAACACGGAAAGGCCAACCTGTCATGTCATCAAGAAAACAAAAGTCAGAGTCACGATAATAACAACCCGGCAACTGAACCCGCTAGAAATTGACGTGAGTAGTAGCAGGGTCTAACAGTATTGACAGATACCTGATCTGCGGGAGGAAGATCTATTTTGCTCAAAGCAGCCGCCCTCCATTTCTCAGGTATTTCGCTCTGCAACAAGAATGAAGAAGAACTCGGCAACAGATACAGTCACATACCTCATCTACGGTGGTTATGCCACACTCGCGGTTCATGCAAAAGCCGTTCTCTTGCCAGAAAGGACATTCTCGGTACAAGTCGACCTGGTGATTGAGTCGATTGAGTACGAGTCTTGCATAACTCAGAACGAAGTACGCGCCTGGAAGTACCGAAAAAATGGAGTCTGGACAAGATCATGGAGGTTTGCGTACAACTCTTCGTTGACACTCTCGATGGTTTCATAGTCACACGTTGTGGTTTCAATGGGACCTGTGGTCTATGATTATATGGTGTGATAATACCGCGAAGAAGCTACAGATCGAGGCCAACATACTTGGCGCTGGCACAGAGGTTCACCACGGACGGGTTTGTGTTCTAGGACATCCTGGACCTGGTCTTTGCGAACGAGGGCGTCACCAAGGAAGGACGAGCCACGTGTGGTTCTGCAGATGCCAATGGCGAATGCGAGTGCGAGACAAGCCCTGCGACATGCTCGCTGCATTTCTTGAGATGGTCGTAGTACTGTGGTGACTTGGGTGTGCCATTTGAGCGCTGGCGATCGTACATCCACGTATTACTATTGGTCACGTGATATGTAAATCAATCCAGGTTCCCGTCAAGGTGTGCGTGGCAATATGACTCGGAGCGGCATTTCTAAGATGTCCATCGGGCACTGGTGTCTTGATGTGGCGATAAGGAACGTCCAACAGCCAAAGATACATGGCAGCGCCCGTCCCGATCATAGCAATAGTGTCCAGATTAGTTATGTGTTGGGCCGGGCCTGAGGCCCTGGGCCCTGCTTCAGGTCCTGGCAGAGGCCGTGGAGGGCCAGGACCTGATGTGTAGCAGGCCCGAGTCCGGGCTTTTCGGGTGGCGATGCTGTCGTGCAAAGACATACAAACATCCAGTCTTGTCCATCATCGCTTCACTTGACTCGTCGTCGCATCAAATAATTCCACGGCCACTATCTGGGACATCGCAACTCGCGCCCGACGTGGAACACTCGACCATGGGTACTATGGAGTGATAGCTGCGAAATATTCGCCACAAGGTGAGACGGCCGGTCCGAATTCCGTCCGAGGTACGACAGCAGCAATCACCGCTTGCTCGTGGACATCAAAGTCAAAGTCACCCCGTGGTACAACACTGGTCTCGTCTGGTTCAACGACATCCCTTTGTCGTGTCTGACAGCAAAATCAAGTGAATCGACGCATTTACCGGGTCAGCAGTCTCGGAATGGTCGATTCTGGATACCACCAACTCCTCTACCATGGGAAATACTCTACCGTATCTTTTTGAACACATCAACACATACCCTTCGTCCCACAC
>JBBPNN010000015.1:0-93232 GCA_038090935.1 Hortiboletus campestris
TACCACCCCGATCCGCCCCCCTCCTACTACACCGCCCCCCCTCCCCCCTCCTACTCCTCCACGTGCTCCCACGACCAGAAAAACGCCATCCTCCCCTCATCCCAGTTAATCACTTCTTTCCCCGACGACGGCATATCCTTTCCACCCGCCGCAAATCCCAGCTCCGTACAGCACCCCGCACGGGAGTCTTGCCGTTCCGCCAGCAGAATCACCATTGCCCACCCTTATGCACGGCTGTATGCCAAGAAAGATGGCTCAAAGCGTCGAAAAATATGGAACCATGTCCTCGAGAAACAACTCTTCTCCCCCCAAGAATTGTCCGTATATTCATTCTCTCCATCCCCCCCGTCCTAAGACGTCCATTTTCCAGATCGACTATGGGTGCACCCCACAGGCGCACAATATATATCGCCTCCCTCGAAGCCCACATCGACCGGCTTCATAATCAATTGCTTGGCATCGGCCTCTATCCAATCCCTTTCGAGCGCCTCGAACCCTATCGTGGCCTCAACTCAAAGACGGCAAAGGTACCTTGTCTGTTAATCTCCCCTCCTCGTAGCCAATCATTTCTCCTAGAGCATGGTCGCTGGTCTGCAACACGACGCAACCCATTTAAAGTTGAGGCTCTTGGAGCTCGAACGCTCGGTCCGTACTCCCGAGCGGTCCATACTAGTCGCCTCTCTGATCACCCAACAGAACACCAATCTCAGAAAGCTCCTTGGCACCCACAATCCTTCTAAATCATCCCTTTCCCATCCATCTGCCCCCTCTGCTATGGCTCTCGAGGCAGACGTACGCAGGCACTCGGTCGATGTCTCCGGCATGGGCATGGGCGTTCATGCTGGTCACAGTTCTACAAATCACTTTCACCGTTCGTGACCGCAACTCGATCGCCTTATTCCATCACGGTCACCTTGGCATTCGTGCTATCTGGACCAGGTCTCGAAAATCCGTACCGTAATTGTAGGATAATAGTATATTCTCCGTGCTTCCTAGAATATTTCAATCGTATGGTCACATTTAGTACTTAACTTCTCCTAAAGGTAGTGCCTCTGAAAAAGCCCCGGTTCTCCGTCGCGCCCAGCATTCCGAAGCATCAACCTCTGGTAAATGAGACCCTTGTCGTAACGATTCTCATTCCCAAATCCCACCCCTATCCAGTTTCACGCGTTGATCTTGCTTCGCTTTACTCCCCTGCGCCCGTCCCACTCGCTGACATCCACGCTTTGTATGGAACTTCTTTTGCTGTCGTTGACGTTTGGCGAGATCCGTAGCAACTCTTTCTCGAACGTCGTCAGCTCGCAGTCTAAGTGCCGCCGTCATTTTCACGAGCGTATCAGGGGAAGGCGAACGTGAACGCGGCGGGGAACGGGACAGCTGAGAGTGCGACGTAGTTGGTCGAGAGGGTGGGGTATTTTCTCTTTGGAAACCAACACAGCCTGATGACCCTGGAACACGCTCGTCATCCGTTAATACGCGCCCGCTTTCAAATTGCAGAATTTGACGGTCGTCACCATGGTCACTCTGGCCCCGCCCTGCATGCACCTCGTTTTCAGCCCCGTCTTCCCCTCTTTCTCCTGGTTCGTCTTCCGCCTCCTCCTCATCTCCGTCCTCTTCCTCACTTACCATCACTTCATCTTCCACCTCCTCCCCATCAGTACCTTCTTCTTCGGTATCTATATCTTTGTCATTCTCTCTGTATTCTTCGTCCGTGACGGTTTCCATGTACTGCAAACGTAATCAGACGGTGCAGAACGAAGCGGATGAAGGGTCAGAAGCCAACCTCCTCCAGAACTTTCTGATCCTTTTTCGTAAACCCGCTCGCAGCAACCACGACATCCAATCGGAATCCCTTGCCTTCTTTGTCGTCACTGGGTTTCATCGCGTTAAACCGAGGATACAAGGCACTCTCGTATTTGAATCGTCGCTTGAAGAACTTTCGGATGCACTCCACATCTCGGTTGAAATACCTAGTTTACTCCACCGTGGATCAAACTGCCGGCGATCGCCAAGACACACGCGCTTACCATTCCGCGTTTGCGTGTGATGTGCTCACCATCTGCGGAAAATCAATAACCACCGGTTCTCCACTTTCCCGACGAATGAGGATATTGAACTCGTTGTAATCGCCGTGGATTAGTCCCGCCCGTGCAAAACGCACGATGATGTCCATCAACGTTGAATATAATTTTCCAGGTGATGGAATGTCGGAAATCTGCCGCCTGGACCATGTATTATATCGAATGACAGGAATGACGTGAGTATTCAAGCTGACTTACAGTGGATATGCATCAATAGCCTCCATGAGGATGCAGTGTCGTGCTTGGTCGATGGGCCGTGGGACGGGAAACTGATGTTCGTGGAGAATCTAGATTATAATACCCGTTGGCCACCTCTCGACGCCACGTCGGGCACATTCGCTCATTGGACTGACCTTCATGAATGCCCATTCCTTTTGTGCGGCAAGCCGGGACATATACATCCACGAGGCAGATTTACGCTTGCCCAAGTAATCCCGCTTTTCCTTGATGGCACGAAATGAAATGCGACCTAGACTGTTCGGATCCTGTCTGGTAGCCCATGACCCGCACCGCAAGTAAGCACTAACCGATGAAGCTTCAACACCATCTTATTACCCTCGCCGTCAGCCACGATGTACACGTCTGTCGAATGGCACGTGAGCTGTGGGATGGCAAGCAGAGACCTGGGGTGTACCAAACTTACCCGCTTCCTTCCCAACGCCAATCTGATTTCCAACCGAATACATTGAATCCCGCTTTGAGAGCGCACGCATCGCCAAGAAGTCATAGCCCCCATAAGTCAACCTATACCCATCGTCTGCACTATGTCAGTTACAGCCTTTCAGGGTCATCAGGAACTCGTGTGCTAACATTTGGCATTCTGAACCCGGGCGACCAAGTTACGTTTTGCGAGAGATCCCACGATTTTGTTGACGCCTCCATTACGCAGACCGGAGATTTGCACAATGAGGGGAGTTGGCACGACTTCGTGGTTCTTGGAACCAATCTCAACCTTTGAACGAGTGTGACAGGTGAGAGAGGGTCAGGTGGGATGTGTCGTACCGCAGTTAATACTCTGAACTCATCCGAGGTGATGTACCTCAGATCCGTTGGGTCAAGTTTCATGATACGAGTAGATTGTGCAAACGGAAGGAATGTAACGAGACGCGTCGAATTAGTAAGCAAAGTCAGTCTGAAGATCGCCAAACCCAATGCCCTGCAGTGCTACCCGCAGAGCCAACAAGGTTTTCTGTTTCACGCCACGTTGTTATCCAGTGGTCTCAGTAATAGGCTACTGCAGGTGATCTTGCCGTCTCTATCCCATCAACACGCATCATATGTGACAAGAAGTAAGCCGCCCCCTTCTGCTCGTGTCGCAACGCGCAAGGTCTTCTCAGCTTTTCATTCTCTGTCAAGGCGACATCCGATACATGTGATGACGAACGTGCTCAAATCTGGCGACTATTTGAGGAGAACATGCATGAGCTGTGGGTCTTGCTTGAGAACGCTATTGCTCACTATCCGTCAACACCGTCCCAGATATCGTTCCTCTTCGTTCGGCTGGAATCCTCGGCAAAAGAAGACGGAAATGTTTGATCCACTGAGTCGATTTGTCATTGCGCGCGATATCTCGGACCCAGCGAACGACCTTCCGAGTTCGGGTGTCATCGCCTATTCAATATTTCGTTTCGAGAGGGAAGATCGTCAAAACATGATCTATTGGTAGGTTCCAGACTAGGCTCGCCGTACGTCTATCGCTTTGACGTTGTGTATGAGTTATGAACTTCAGGTATCAAAGGACTCTAGACGGTTTGGTCTTGGGAGATTATTGACCCAGATACTCTCTGATATTGGCGCGCGGTGGGGCATGACCAAGGTGATGCTCACTGTTTTCAAAGGTCGTCCCAAAGTTCACTTGACCTATGACGTCGCTGATAGTATCTGTAGCAAACCGTGCAGCAATGTTATTCTACAAGTCGATCGGGTACGATGATCACGTTTATCGGGAATAGGCTGGACTGATACGGGATGTAGATTCACCATAGACGAGACATCGCCAGACTCGGAAGGCGGGGCAGAGGATGAATACGACTATTCCATCTTGTCTCGATGTATACCGTAGCACCAAATTGGAGTTCTACTACATCCTATTTGGGTTTGTTTACTTAACTCATCTACGACCCGACGACCACAGCACGGGTTGCACAACTAGTAATACTATACCACTCATGCCGCCATCTCTGCGGGCGCTCACGTCAGTACCCCGACACGCTCTTGGTCGCCGCTATGCATCACACGGCACACCTCACTACAATGAACCCACTGGCTGGTTGTTCGGAGAAAAGGTAACAGTCTTCTACTCGCATGCAATGCGGTAACTCAAGTTCCGCCCACGTTCCAGCCACCACCGCCAGGTCAGAAACGGGTGAAAGAGGACTGGGAGAACATCTGGTACTTTGGGATGTTTGGGACGATGGCTTTGGCTGCAGTATTGCTGTACTACAAGCCTGATACGACGTGCGCCGCTGCCTCCCCCCATACATGGATATTGACTGATTCTGTCTAGCATACAAACATGGGCGCTGAAAGAGGCAAAGGAGAGAATGGAGGCTCGCGGGGAGAAGTACAAGTATGAGCCATCTTCATAGACGTCAAAGTACCCTGTACTCTCACATTCAAAGAGGACCAAGCGAGGATACAGTAGTAACTCCACCACCGAACCGTTCAATGTGGTTGCCTTCAAGTACACATCGAAACTAGTCTGAAACATGATCTTCTCTGACCTCGTCACGGAGGTTTTGTACTGGTACTTTCCTGTTGCAATACTGCGTAACTCTTGCCTCAGCATTACATCGCGGCAGTAGTTGCAACTGCCATGACAGTCATCTTCTGGAGTGAAACGAGACATGCAGGCCCATCACCATGGGTGTGGTGGGCTTTAGTGTGTCGCCCGTGGAATGGGAGAGTGGGCGTCATGCTAAATGTCTAGTATGACTCGGACAGGCCTGGCGTGCAGGGCGGATTGAAGACGGAAGGCCGTCTGCCATCATGCTTACTTCGGTGAGAAGTGTGTAATGCGACGAGTGTCTACTAATAAGTACGGAATGCTGAGAGGAGATGAAGGATCCTGCGCGTCACATAAGATGATAGCAGTAAATTATATCACATATCCATCTCCTATGCATAATCCAAGATCTTGGTGATAATGCCGGTACCAACTGAATTTATTCAAATCAGTCTCGTCCTCAGTATCAAACACACGACACTCACTCGTTTTGTTGCCCTCACGAAGTGTAAATCTGTGGATGTAGTGCGATTAGACCCACCAAGTGATACCGATATTTAAAGACGCACCGAGAACCAACTTCTGCGGCAGCATCCGTTTGCAATGAACAAATCATCTCCACGTTGTCGCCGGGCATAACCTAATTACAAGTCAGTATAATGATTCGCTATTTGCAACGCAACAGACCATCTTGTCCTCGGCGTCCGGAGTGTCAGGCGGGAAGGTCAGTGATGTGGTGATATCAGCGGTCCGAAGGAAGAGTTGTGGGCGGTAATTGGACATGAATGGTGTGTAGCGTCCACCTGGAATGTGTCAGTGCAATGACATAAGTGGCTCAGATGACAAACCTTCGTCTTTGGTGAGGATATAAAGTTGGGCTTGGAATTGCTTGACAGCTTTAATTGAACCAGGGACAGCAATGATCTGACCGCGTTTGAGTTGTTCTCGCTTAACACCACGAAGCAAAACGCCCATGTTGTCTCCGGCTTCGCCCTGTCAACAGCAAGTATGGGCCGCTTGACCTTGTCGGGGAGCACGGAATACTTACTCTCTCCAGTTCCTTGTGGAACATCTCTGTCGGGGTACAACTTAGTGCATTGGGAGGAGGAGTATCAGCGTGCTAACCAATGCCAGTCAAAGTGGTTTTGAGTGAGGAACCAAGGCCAAGCACTTCAATTTCTTCACCCTTTGTAATCACACCACGCTCAGCCTAGCGAGCAGAGTGAATGAACGGAGTACGCATTGCGGGTGGAGTTTACTCACACGGCCAGTAGCCACAGTACCACGACCAGGAATGGAGAACACATCCTCGACAGGCATGAGGAAAGGTTTTTCGAGGTCACCTTTGCGGAATGATCAGCTTTATTTCTATGACCTATACAAGACAGGAAAGACACACGAGGGGGGACATCGAGCCATTGGTCGCAGGCTTGTATGAGTTCAAGGATCTTGTTCTTGCCAATCTCATCGTCTCGACCCTCGAGGGCAGCCAAAGCTGAACCCATGACGATGGGGGTTTTTTCACCATCGAAGTTGTATGTCGAAAGGAGGTCACGCATCTCCATGTCCACGAGTTCTAGCATTTCCTCGTCAGGAACCATGTCGACCTTGTTAATGAAGACGACAAGTTTTTTTATGCCAACTTGGCGAGCAAGGAGGAGGTGCTCGCGGGTCTGAGGCATCTGGCCGTCGGTGGCTGAGACGACGATGATACCACCATCCATCTGTGCAGCGCCAGTGATCATGTTCTTGATGTCTAGCAGGATGGGTGAGTGATAGGGGAGTATGGGGTACGGCGAACTTACAGTCAGCGTGACCAGGACAGTCGACGTGGGCGTAGTGACGAGCATCGGACTCGTATTCTACGTGAGCAGAGTTGATGGTGATACCACGCGCCTTTTCCTCGGGAGCCTTGTCGATCTGCGAGTAGTCTGTGAATCTTGCTGAGCCCTTGTCTGCGAGAACTTTGGTGATGGCGGCAGTGAGAGTTGTCTTTCCGTGATCAACGTGGCCTGCAAACGCGTCAAGACGCGTCAGGGGGAGGGGAGGAAGAGTTACCGATGGTTCCAATGTTCATGTGGGGCTTGGTGCGGGAGAATTTGGTCGCAACGTCAGCATAACGACGACGGCCCGCTACTGGAGGTAAGGGTGGAACTGGTGTTTAAGGTGAGATGACTGACCAAAGGAGAAGGCGGGGACGGATGGCGACGGAGAGGGCACGCATGCAGTGGTCCGGCAACGAGCGAATCTGCAGGCTTGGAGAGAAAGAGCCCTTGACGAGGCGGGAATTGCTCTGTGTGCTGCCAGACGAAACATGACGGTGTGCAACGAAAACGGACGGGAGTAGAAAAATGTCGCCGGGGCGGAGTGCGAATCGAGTGGCTACGATGGACAGACAAGACGTATTCAAGAACGCGGTCGCCTTCTTGTCAGACCCAAACGCAAGTCTTGCTCCCTCTCCTTCCTCGCCCTCCTCACCCCCACCAGACACAGAATGCCCCCCTCGCCCAGCGCATCCAATTCCTCGAAGCCAAGGGTTTGTCCGCTCCAGAAATCGACCAAGCCATCCGGCTCGCAGCCAGCCAGTCCCAACCCCTCCCCGTTTACCAACCAGCCCCGCACCACCACCAATGGGACTGGCGCGACTATTTCGTGCGTGTCCACGCATCCCGATGCTTCTCTCACCCTCACCCGCTCAGATCACGGCCGTGGTATCCGGTACTGTAGCTTACGGCGCCATCTCCCTGTTCAAGAAGTACCTGCTGCCCCATCTGAAACCACCAACGGCGACCGCTTACGAACAAGACCGCGACGCCCTCACCGCCCAATTCGATGCTGCAGAAGCACTCCTCAAGGAAATTCAAGCCGAGACAGCTTCCGTGCGAGCAGCAGTCGACGAGCAAAGAGAGCGAGTGGACAGGGCTTCTAGAGACGTGCAGGCAGTAGTTGTCGAAATGCGCCAAGGAGAGACAAAAACAAGGGACGAAATGCGCGAGATTCGCGACGAGATCGAGAACATCCGAGAGATGTTGCCCAAGGTAGTCCACATTCTTCCCGCTGCACCACCCTCTGAACAATGACACGTTCAAGATGATCGAGAAGAACAAGGAAACTCAGAAACAGTCTCTTGCAGAGCTTCAACAAGAGCTCAAATCACTCAAAGCACTTTTGCTCAGCCGCGGTCCAAGCGGGCTGACGAGTTCTCCTTCAACGCCATTACCAGGGTTGGCGGGTAGGCCATCCATTCCGTCGTGGCAACTCGCGAATACTGCCTCCGCACTAGCCTCGTCAGAGTCACCGAGAGGAAGTCCCCCGATTCTTTCAAACGGTAAAAGCAAGGAAGTAGAGTTGTCTCCCGACGAAAGCTCGTAATTTATTGCTTTGTCATGTCGTTTTACATACCTGTGGTTTGAATGTGATGGCAAGTTGTCCCCCACCCAAAGTCGAACTCATACATATGTGAGTTCAAGCACTGACCAGCGACATATCGACTCGATCGACAACTGTGCGCCAATCCTGATGTTTTCTCAGTTCCGCCAAGCAGTAGAGGGCCTCGCGCAACCGCTTCCTCGCCATTCCCAAGACAACGTCCTGCCTGCGGATGTTCGGTGTCGGTCCCAAGACTCTCAACGCCCGTCTTCAGCGCAGCTGTCCGAAAATGCTCTCGTGAACCTCCGCAAGTCAATTGCGGCCCAACGAACCGCGAGTCCTGCCCAGCAGAATACGGCGACGGCGGACCCCCGGTCACGGCCTGCCAGCCCTGGCCCTTCGTCAACCGCAGGGAGCACTGGCGATTCTGGCTTGCGAAAGACAACTCTTGAGGAGCGTTTGCGTGCATCCTTTGCCGTGTCCGAATCTCTAGGAGGTAACGCGCCGAACCCGTCGACAAGCAAATCACCCACCTCTCATACGGTCCGAGTCCCTGTTACCCAGCATCCACTTTCACCTACATCAACGCCAGTACCAGACTCCCCATTAGACACCACTACCTTTGCTCTCGAAACTCCCGTTGGCGACTCGTTTCTGGCCGAAGAATGTAAAGACACTAATGGTGCTTTGGCTCCTCCACAAGAATCCATCGATGCTGCGCAACCACCGAGCGCAACGCCACCTGTCGACCCCCAGGAGCCCGCCAGTTTAACTGTGGGCTCGACGGACAGTCTATCCATCGACTCGACTACCGATCCTTCTGTGGGTGTAACACTGACGCAAGAGGTGCCACAAGCGTCGCACACGGAGCCCCAAACTTATATGCAACAATACACCCAAGCGTCCGAGGTCGTCGACGCGTCGACGGTAGACGCAGATCCTCCTGGAGAGGACTGTGTCAAACCAGAGCCCGAACCTACAATAACCGATAGCTCAAAAGATGCGGGTATCGAGGCGCTTCAAGAGCGCCTCAGACTGGTGGAGCAAAGATTTGCAGGTAAAGTAGCATATATTACACGTCTGGGCGAGCATAAACATTGGGTGTAATAGATGTATCCACCTCGTTCAAGAAACTCCAAGTCGAAAGGCGGGATATAGATGGCGTCATCAGTGAGCTGACTCCGTTAGAAGGATCCAGGGATGTCGCAGCCTTGCGCGAGTATCTTATCAATGTTAATATGAAAGTCGAGGTAAGCAAGATGTCCAGCTACGATGGATTTGGTCACAACTTTATCCTCAGCTCAGCCAAGACGACTTACAGCGACTCAGTGGAAAGCTCACGCGTACGCTCATTATTTTTTGTTTTTCCATTGTTCCTTAAAATATAACATTTACAGGGCAGGAAGAACGATTGGAGGAACTTCGGGAAACTCATCGATTGGAGACAGCGTCTCAAGCGGATCGGATCGAAAAATTGCGACTTCAATTAAGCGAGGCTGAAGCCCTCGTCACTGCATCGCAATCTACAGCGTCGCAAAAAGAAGAGGACAACGCCAGGCGGGATTCCGATATCGAACACCTGCGTGCCGAAGTCTCCAAGGCGAACGGGATCGTCAAAGAAGAAGAGGAGAAAAGAGTAAAAGCCATAAGTTTACTCAAAACTGTGAGACAGAAATTGGTAAAGGCAGAGAAGGAGAGGGACGACGCATTGCGAGAGCTGAATGAGACGAGAGACAGGAGTCTGGAGGAGAAGGAGAAGGATCGCGCTGAGCGAGCCAACTTGGAAAGGGAGGTCGATGCGGTCAATGCGGACCGCGAGAAAGCGGTCACTGGGTTGCGAGCACAATTCGACAAGGAAGTCACTGCAGCAAAAGATCGTGCGGACAGGAATATTCAAACCGCAAAAAAACAGTTTGATGCCGAAATGAACGCATTGAAGGTAACGCACCGTGCAAAATAATAATTCTTATTGCTGATAACCTCCCAGACTTCGCACTCTGCGGAAATTTCTGCCAGAAAATCGCGTATCAGCAACCTTGAGAACACGGTGGCCAACCTCACTGGCGAAAATCGATCGTTCTTCGAACAGCTAGAGCTACGACAGGCTGAGCACGAGTCCTCTCAGTGCCATGCCGAGTCACTTCAGGCCCAAAATACTGAGCTTCAGTTCGAGCTAAAAGAGTTGCGAGAGCGGATAACTCTACTCCACGATGAAGTTGGTGAACTTCGGGGTGAACACGAAATGCGGTCTCAGGCTCCCGGTGCTTCTACAGAGGAGATTTCACAGTTAGTCTCCTCGATAGAAATCAAATATGAGGCGAAGCTTTCGGAACTCAAGAAGACGTTAACGACCGCTGAGAAAGAGCGCACCGAAGCCGAAGCCAGCTGGAGTCGCAAGCTCACAGAAAAGACCAAGGAGACGGAGGAACTGAAACGCATGCTTCAGTCTTCTGTTCAATTGCGCGAGCGGGATGGAGATGCGACCGCGGTATTGAAAGTTGAAATCGAGAAGCTCCAAACCGAGGCTCGATCACAGCACAGTCGGGTATATGAACTTCAAACTCATATTGACGCCTTCAAAGATGCTGAGGTGGGTCTGCATACGTTCCAGATTCGCATCTTGCTGATTGGTTGATAGTCAACTTTGCACCGACGCCTCTCGGAAGCTGCAGCCTGTGCTGATGACAGTGAGAAACAACTCGAGGAGAGTAAATCCCGAGAAGCTCAGTTTCGCGCACAAAATAAAGTATAGTATGATCCCTGATTTCCTAGAATCACCTCGCTCAATAAGATATAGACTCTTCGGGATGAACTTCGAAAGGTCCAAAACTCGGTTGCTGTTTTGGAAAGACAGCGCAATCCGGGAGCTGGATATTGGTCATCTCGACCAGAAGTCACAGACTCACGTTCTTCGATCTCGTCGATCCCGGACGGGCCTTCCTCTTCCTCCTCACTCCCTCTGGCCAGGAATGAAGAGGAGATTAATTACGAGTACCTGCGGAATGTCATTCTTCAATTCCTAGAACACAAGGAGATGAGAGTAAGTGCTTAAGACCAGTTAATCCAGCATACGGATGACAATTCTCCCTAGCCAAACCTCGTACGGGTCTTATCAACAATTCTGCGCTTCACTCCTCAGGAGACACGGCGGCTCATGTCTAAAGTATAATGGAATTGACACCATTAATGCACTGCGCTTTTTCGGGACTTTCTCTATACCAGCCGCGACGTTGTTTTTTGTGTTCTGAAAGCCTGGTGCCCCTGTCAGAGCGTGTTTTTACTTGACGGATTGAGGATAAATACAACCCGTGTCACCCTAGTACTCCTCTTCTTCCGAGCCACAACTCGTATCTAAACTTTGGAACGACCACTTGTGCCAAGGACTCGAATTACATTTCATGTCTCTGGCGACTTTGACACGAAATTCATATCAAAGTGGCATCTCTCCAGTTCAGGTGAGGTACTATGACTAGAAGCTCGGACATCCGTTTTAATCCATCAACTCGCACTTGAAGTGGCTAGAGCTTTGTAAACTATGGGTGGATCATCAAGAAACACCGGGTAAAGAGTCACCCAACGTCGGGCCCGCAATCAGTGGTGTGCAAAGTTCAAATATGCGCTTGGTGCCAGAGAACTAACCCACGACACACATTCTACAATCTAACAGATGCACTTATCGCACTATGTAGCGTCTACGATGCCAGTCCTATTCTCCTAGGCTATCTCAGACGTGCCCTAAGTAATGGGCTTGTATCAACTTCAGATTTTGTTGCTACGTTCCTCCGTGCCGCACGATCATCACAGCTTCAGAATGGCTCAACACTCGATGTGCTTTGTCGCACAGCGTTGGATGTCCACTATGCCTCTGGAATGCCACCGCTGGGCTCCCTTCTCCCTTCTTCAAGTTCCCAAGCTCCCATACTAACCATAGTAAACGATGCGCTGGTTTTCCTCCGTCAGGCTTACTCCCTCCCACCTTCCGGTTTTCACACACTCTCGGCGACTGCTTCAGAACTTGTCATCTTGATCTTGCCCTGCGTTCCTGATATTTTGCAAATGTCGACAACCCAAGCCATGATATGTTTTGGAGACGCCAATGACTTGCTCCATTCCGCGCGACTCTCTCCAGAAGTCCGTCAGGTGCTGGAGACGTTTGTGTTTTCTTTGAGTCTCCTGATCGGAGACGACGCCAAAGCTGCTCGCGAGGCACAGATAATACACACCCAACTTGAGCTGGGGAAGAGTGACATGTTGGGTTCCAACCTCGAAGCCGATTCTATCTCATGCGGTCTGTTGCTACGGTCTCTCGTGAGCCATTCTCCCATTTCACTACTATTGCGCTAAGAACTCGCAAGATTGCATCCCGGGCTAGCGACTATGGTGCCGGTAGTGGTTTAGAGGCCGTGGCGCTGCTAACAGGTTTATTGCGATGGACATCATTGGCTCCAAATGTCTTCTACACCCAGATGCTACTGGCGTCCATGACCTGTGTTGCACAAAGCTCACCGAAAGGCATCCACGACGGATCTTTTTTTATGTGGAGAACGTTTGTCCTTGGCCGCGTGAGATGTCTTGTTCCGCGCATTAGCGCCGCTATACTAAGCTCAAGCCTACAGCTGCCTCGCCTCTTGCGCATATTTGAGAGGGAATTGGAGGGCCATGGAACAGTTGAGGTAGACTGGGTTTGTCATTACCTCTTTCATAGGCCAACATCACCTCATCTTTCTGTAGCGGGCTGCGATGCATGCTGCAGTCCCGACGGTGCTTCAGCGCTCCGATTTGCTGTCGCGGTGTGATCATGTCCAAGCGCAGGCGAGGACGAGGGAATCAAGTGAAGAAGAAACACCTACGTGGGTTCCTCCTCTGATATATAGTTCGTTCACTTATGCTTGTTTCAGCCCAGGTTCATTCATCAGAGATTTGATACAGCAGCTATACGCAGTTGGACTCATAGACCAGGCATTCGCATTGAATGTGGATCCCGCTCTCGCGAATGATTCTGGCACACGCCTTCAGGCCGAAGCTTTCGAGCATAACTGTACGCTTGAGGTGAAGTGGCCAACCTTCTTGCAGAATATTAGCCGACATTAACTTGCAGAGTTACCTCGAGTCGAGACTCACGATGGAACTTAGTGAGGAAGACACACGGACATTATTGCATCGTATTCGTTTGGAACCAGGGAGTCATCACTTATTCGCTCAAGTGGTCCGTAAAGTGAGTAATTGAGAATATCGATCGTTGCACAGTGAGCAATAATATCCATAGCGTTTTACATCCCACTCAAAGTCTGGAGATTTAGAAGTTTTGAGCCATCTTACCAAGATGCTCTATGCGCATGATTTCGCGCTCGATATTCTGTCTCTCCACTTGAAGATCACGGATCTCGTGTTCGAAGCATTGGAATTACTTCACGAATATGATTGCGAAACCATCGGTATGTGTACTTCTCAGCGACTTACGGATGCTCATCGAGTGACACAAAGGGGATCCACAAACGGCTGTTAGCCATCTTGGGGACGTTGTGCTATTCATCCAGATGGTGTTGACCAAGTTTCAGGTCGGTATATCCATGCGTGTTCCTTGACTGTGTCAGAATTAATGCCTTGCAGATTTCGGCACCCTCGCTGAGGAGAAGTGGCAAAGTGCTTCGCACTGATATTTTACGATCCTCACGGGTCTATCATGCGGAGGACCTCCCCCCTGATGTAAAAATGGTGTTTAGTGGATGGTTCAAAGCTATATTCGATAGCAGCAGCGAGGGTATCGATGATACTATCCTCCGGTAATTTCAAATTTTGTTTCTCCTGTTGTGATATTGAACCTGACGTTTAGTTCGACGAAACCTAAAACTCTACTCCAAATGTCCCCGACACTTTTCTCTCAAGCTTGCATCGCACGGCAGGAGGGACGTATAGATAACGACGATCTCCACAATGGCATTTCGTATTTCCTTGGCCCGCTTCTCAATTGGACACTCGTGGGTGTTGTTCATGCGATGCTATTTGAACTCCAGCAACGGGGGTGAGTTCCCATTTCAAAATTTCCTCGACTTTTTGTTTTGAGGACTGAATGCGTAGGTTTGCTGCCCCTGTTCAACTCGAGATTCTACAAAGCCTGTTAGTGGCATCGACGTGTCCTCGCGTAATCCTGCGTCTCTGCAGTCCAAACATTATGAAAATACTCTCTGGACTCTCTGGAAAGCGTCCACAAATCGTGAATTCGAGTCTCCATTACGCCATTGGCGTCATCAAATCTGTTGCACTCCAGACATTGTCTGTCAAAAAGGAGGGTGAGGACACTTCATCTCTTGTTGATCTTTTGACGGTAACCATCTTGGCGTTAGGACACAATCAAGCAATGGAAGAGTCTGCGACCTCACCACCAGATGCGTTCCTGGATTTCCCTAGGCGGGAGATCCGTGATGCTTTTACGTTGGCACGGCAACACAAAGCACCTCGTATTGACGTGGGTCGTTGTCTCACCATCACTTCGCCTACAAAATTCCTCCTGATACTTTGGACTGAGCTGTGCGTTGCGGCGAGCCTCGGAGAAACAGAGACGTGTCGTCGAATCATGACGTTCGTGCTCGTCGTACCACGTGCTGGTGTACCCCCGCTTCTCCCCCTCTTCATATACAACGTTATCCCTCAGTTGATTGCCGCGGTCGATCAGCAAGGAGGCGACACGGGTGTTAACACAGAACTTCTGGCAGCGGTCATCGCTGGTGCCCTCTCCGGTGCCCTTCACTTCGAACGGGCGCTACAGACAATATGCAACGAGCACACTACACCGCTGGGACAAGCAAGCGCTGTATTGGCAAGAAAACTGGCTGCGGACCTCCGCGTACGGAAAACAACTTCGAGTACGAGCAGGACAATTCTTGAACGTTTGGGTACATCGTCCCCCTTTGCCGCAAACTTCCCAGCATTTATGACGTGATAAGTACAGTATATGATAGCGTCAGTGTGATCCTATGCGCAAATGTGAATCATTTTATGCCGTGGATGTTGGTGGAGCTGTCAATGGCGTCATCAACGACAGTCACAATAGTTTGAATAAAGACGTACGACAACAGGCGTTTTCCGAGGGATCGCAATTCTGGTCTGTTGGGCAAAGGATAAGACAAGACGAATCCGAAGACATCTGGCAGACCAATCAATTGATTACTGATCATCATGACCGAGCTCGCTGGTCTACGGACCTTCAACTGATCATCGGGTATCATGTGAGGGCTAGGTGTGTGGTATTCGGGCTGGATGGTACTAGAATGGATTCCATGATGATGAAGAGCTTTGCGGATCTCTACAGCGACCGGCATGAAGTCATGATGACGGGATGCCATCACATGCACTGATGCGACTATCTTGGATTCAGAGAGCTGCCAGATATGCAGTTCATGAACCGAAAGCACGCCATTGACTTTTAAAATTGATGCCCGCACTTCATCAAGGGAGATTGTTGGCGGGACACCCTGTAAGAGAATGAAGGACGCGCTTCGAACTCGAGGCGGTGCAAGAGTCAGGTCCCATGTCAAGAAAGCAAGATGAGGGCAAACGTACCCAGCGGCAATGCGGAGGAAAAGATGATCACAGTGATCACGAGACTGATTACTGGGTCGAAATAAAACTTGTATTTCCACGTGGTGAGCCAAATGACAAGGCCGGTGGCAACGACGCCAACGTTGCCTAGGGCATCGCCCAAGACGTGTAGCACTAAAGCCCGCATGTTCATCGAGCCGTGCATGTGACCCTGCCCATGGGCGTGTTCCGCGGACATCCGAGATGGTCGGGAAGGGTCGTCGGTCGGTGTCCCGAGGAGAGGTGTTTCTTCGCTCAGCCGAGTAGTGTTATCCTGAGAGAATGCAATATCTTGGGCGGTTTGTACGAGCGAAGCACGTGTAGCGACAGGGTGTCCATACAGCGACGAGCAGGACGTAGAGCGGTTCCGGGAAGTAACAATGTCACCATTGTCGTTTTGAGCGACGTATATGCTGGCAGGTCGAGATGGTGGGGCACTACCCTTGTGGTCATGGGTGTGACCGTGCTCTGACGAACGGCGTTAGGTCGGAGACGGGACGAGCCAGGGTGAGCGTACCGTGGAACAGGAATAGGCCGACGATATTAGAAGCCAAGCCGAAAGATCCGACAATGACTATCAAACGAGGGTTTGATATGTCTGCGAGGATTAAGTGGTGGACTTTGGCGGCACAAAGAAACGGCATACCGGGCGTGCTGAAGAAGCGTTCCAAAGCTTCCATCGTGATGGAGAAGCAGAGTGCCAGCAGGAAGACGCCGTTGATGAGGGCGGCAAGGATCTCGGCTCGGTGCCAACCATAGGAGTACCGGGAATCACTTGCGCTTTGGCTGGAGAGCTGGTGTGGAGGGTCGTGTGAGGCGAGTTGGAATGAATGGCACAACGTGACAAACCCTGATAGCATATAGAGCCACGATCAAGCTCATGACGTCGCTACGGGAGGATGAGTGGGGGCTGGAAGGGGAATGGAGACATACTTGAGCATATGAAAGCTGTCGGCGACGAGAGCAAGTGAGCCGACGGCATAACCTAGGGAGATTAGCGGGGGATGGGGAAGGGGAGGTTGCCACACACCAGCGATGAGTTCTATGAAGAAGAAGAGAATGTCTATGGCGAGCAAGAGCGTTATCCGCGCCGAACGAGAGAGCGCCATCGCAATCCAAGTTCAAGAGTCGAACGCTTAGTCAGCCTCCAATCCGTTCTTTTTCGCCTCCAACATACGCGTCCTCAGAATGGCCGCCCCGTCCATGGCCGCAGCCCTGGCTGCATCGCTGCCAGCACCCGCCTCTGCACCAGCACCAGCTGCGCCAACATATGAGGCCATCCCACCCTCGATGTCTACCGCGATCGACATCGAGGCAGAGATACCGCTCACCTGCGTACAATTAGATGCTCTGGTACGCCTCGTTCATATCCGCCTCGTGATCCACCTTCTTCCGCTGGTGCCATGGTCTCTGATGTTCCGCTGGCGGCGGTGTCGTAGGTCGTTACGAAAATCATACAGCATGGTCGCGAGGCACCGTCTGCTTCTGCGCACGGCCTTTTGCTTGGACTTGACCTGGATGGCGTCCTTGAGGTATCCAACAGTTTTCCATTACCGAGTCACACAAGTGAGGAAGATGACAAATCATCAAAGTCCATTGGTGGGTCCCTCGCAGACATGATTCGATCGACGGTGGAACCAACATGTGGACGTCAGCACGATATCAGGCATCGATGTTGCGATCACTCAAGGAAGTGCAAGGGGATGACAACGTCGTCGGATTCTATCAAGCCACGACACTGGGTGCTTTCCTTAATCAGACGCTAGTAGATACACAGGCGATACATCAGGAGAGACTGAGGCACGGGGGCGTCGTCATTGTGCACGGTGATTTGATTTCTCACGCTGGGAAGCTGTTGGAGATTGATGGTGTGGACAGACGTTTCGCAAGCAGCACGGGGAAATGCATCATTCCGGGCGTTCAGATTGACGCCTTCGTTTATGGACGCGTACAAGAAAGGGAATTTCAACTCGTCAAGGTGGAGTGCTCGCACCTTGTGGTTGTGATTTATATTTATGGACTGTTTACGGTTTGTAGCCTGATGACGCATCGGCTGATGTTTTCGTCAATCCTAGAGGAGATTCCACTGAGAATTCGGACGAACCCGCTGGCGAGCGCGTTCTTGCAGACGCTAGCGGCGCCGAGTTTGTCGCCGTACACGTCTGGGCACCTTGACGAGGGGGTAACGCCGGCACTCAGGCCATCGTTCTCGGTGCTGGATCTCGGACAGTCGGGAGTTTCGCGGAGCCTGGAGCTGGTGTCGGAGGCAATTGACAGTTATAGGACGGAAGACGGGAACGTGGCGTATTTGACGAGGCAGATCGCGAGGGAGAAGCTGCGGGCGGAGGCCTACGTCGCGAAGCGGAAAGAGGAGAATGCGCAGCGGGTTGGACAGGGACTGATTCCGCTGCCGGAGGAAGATGTGAGCCGGATGTTCAAGATACCTGCTGAGCCGAGCCGACTGGAGAGCATGCTGCTGCTTGGGCAGGTGGATGCGTATGCGAAGAGTGTGGAAAGCCTTTCGGGGATAGGACTTGCCAAGATGTACGGAGCTCGGGGTGGGGACAAGTGTAACTAGGCTCGACCAGTGCTTGTCCAAAAATGGATTTCCGTATATTATTTAAGTCGGTCCGTTTGTGGAGATTTTCAGCCTGCTCTTTCTTCTCTTCTTTGTCGGTCAGAGTATATAAACTCACGGTCAATCCTTTGTGTATTCCCATCCGCCATGGCCCCGCTCGTTTCCCTCTTTGCCGTCTTTGTCCTCGCCTCCTCCGTCCTCGCCTCCCCTCATCTCGCCCGCAACGTCTACGACCATGCCCACCGCGCCGTCGCCATCCCTCCCCGCGACGCCCCAGACCCGGTCTCTCTCCCAAAGCGCAAACGCTCCCTTAACAAGCGCTGTCTCCCCCCTCCCTCCAACTCCACCTCGTCCCTCCCCACTCCCGCCATCAACGTAGCACCCATGCCCTCTGTCCATTCTTCTTCTTCCCCTACCCCCACTCCCACTCCATCCTCGTCTTCTACTTCTTCTTCCCCCGCGGTCCCTGCCCCCACTCCCGCTCCATCCTCGTCTTCCCCCGCAGTCCCTGCCCAAACACCGTCCACATCCAGCAACAGTGGCGAACCGAGCTACATGATTGGCACTCAGTCTGGTCAAGGTACCCGTCTCTTCATTTTCCCATGTCCATTTTTTCATCCGTTTGTCCCAGGCACTTATTACTCCACCGGTCTTGGTGCATGTGGTATCACCAACACCGACAGCCAGTACATCGTTGCCGTCTCTCAATCCCTTTTCGATTCTTACCCGTTAGTCCTTTCTTTTCTCCCCCGCTCTACTTTCTCACTCTCCCACAGAGGCTACGGTGGAGGCGACCCCAATACCAACCCTGTCTGCGGCAAGACCATCAATGCCAGCTGTAATCACCCATATCCCTCGTGTATAGCTTTTGCTGATTCTCTCCTCCAGATCAGGGCAAGTCAGTCGCGGTCACGGTCACAGACAGGTGCGAAGGGTGTGCACTCACCGATCTCGACTTTTCTCCGTCCGCTTTCAACACACTCGCCGACGCCTCTCTCGGCCGCATCAGTATTAACTGGACCTGGAAGTAAATTTCATTTATTTGCTATTCATACAGTTATCACCTTAAATTCCTCTCGCGTTTTTGCGCTGGTCGTTGACTTCTTAATGGAGAGCCTGGGCAAGTCCCGTGTATCTACTATACCCACACGCTTGTTGTGTGCTACGGCATGGATACCGTAGTTGATGGGTTCGCGGTTGTATTGTCTCACTTGTTGTTACGCCTTGCTTTGGTCAAGTGCATATAGATGCCTGTGTTTGTCTTTTTGTCGCTACGGAATGGCACCAATTACGATTACCTTTTGTGTCCTGATTGAGCTTCCTCCGTTGGCAGCGAGGGGCCAATTTCCGCTGATCGGATTTGGGTCCGAAGTCCCTCAATCCACCACAGTGCCGAAGAGGCCAAATTTGATGAAATGGAAACGTTGTGCTTACAACGGAGACCTTTCATTGCGGAAATGGCCAAGGAAATGGCACATAATATTGTCAACCTGTCTCCCATCCGCAGCAGGTACAGTAAAAATAGTCTTCCCACGCAACGGGGTCCATATGTGCAACGGCAGGGACGTGCAAACAGGCAACGCGGTCTCCGAATCTTTGAAAACTCCTTTTTATGCGTTGATGCCAGTCGTGGCGCACACGCCGTGGTCGCATCTCCGTATATACCACGCTCATCTGCATCTATCGGGGGGGCAATCCAACGCCCTGGAATCACACCGATGACCGCATGGCTTCTGTCACCCTGTCCCAATATGGTTCTTCTCTCGTACCCTTCACAGCCTCGGACACCGCGTTGCACAGGCCGTCGTCCACCGTTTCAAATCTTGTCTGATCCGTGACGAGTGACGCACACAAGTCCAACGCGAGGTATCGGACATGCAGCGCAGTCGTCTGAATCCTGGCAAACGGACCAAGAACTTGCCCTCGTATAGGGTGTACGATCATGAAGAACGGTGTGAGACGCGATCTTAACGAAGTGATTTGCTGCAGGTCAGGAACGTCAGTCTTTGATTCTCTCAGCGCGCTCATAAACGGGGACAAACCTCGCGCTCCATGACATGGGTGCCACGTTGGAGAAGACGTAAGAGCACCCCAAAAATTGTCTAAAGTACGATCAAATTAACGGGGACACAAGCCAACCAGGTCTCACTCACCTGGGTTGTGGCAGGGTTGTCCGTCCCTACCTCCCAAAGGGCTTTAGGAAGGTGTATGATCCATTCCTGAAACTTGCGTTTTGCACCCGCATCACGAGGGTCAAAATAGCCGGCGTAGCCCGCTTCTTTCTCGAGCTAAGCGTGGAATTAATGTTGAGTTTGGTGTGGCACAAGCAAGAGCTTACGAGCAAAAGTCGGCCGACAAACTCGACCGTCAGTCGTTTCACCGCAGAACCCGAAGTAGTCCTCATAGCGTGATCAAGAATCGCCATCAACACTGACGACGGCTCCTTTTCGGGCTGTTGTCCACTCCTCTGGTTTAACAATGCCCAGATTGTCGGGAGAAGCGCCGTATATACTACGGCCGAAATAGGTCTCGGTAGCTGCGCACCTGATCCGCCGTCCCCCTGAAGAAGCCGAATGACGTAGGATTCGACAAGATCAGCCTGCACGGTGAGTGAGAAACGGCTTTTCAGAGGCGACAAGGGCTTGTGACGTGGCACTCGAAAACGACTTCCCCGATATATATTTCTAGTTCCTGATTGATGCGAGACAAGAACGAGCAACGATGTAAGTTCGCAGTAGATCACACTGAGATCCTGGAAGGCTTGTTCCACCTGCATTGCTGATGAGTTTCTCTGGGTAGCAGTGTCCAGCGAGCACTCGCCTTTGCTTCTCGATGCGCAGGGGCAAATGGAAAGTACCCAGTAAGGTAATCAAGTAACGTCTTGAGCTCTTCGCAAGGTGCAAGCAGATTTGTTCCCTGATTCCTAGGTTCAAAGAAATGCTAGCTTCATCACGCAAGCCCACGTACTAGATCAGCACTCTGGAGAATGGCACTGTATAGGGTCCGGGTGATCTTGAACGCTGCCATGAGCATCTGGACTTCCGTTTCGGTCGGATTTGCACTTGGCGAGAACACGACGGGTGCGCCATCAAGAAACGTGGCGGTCAAGGTCGGGTAAAGAGTTCGAGACAATCTCTGCAAGATTCACGTTCGACCACTGGATCATCCACAAGAAGACTGCCTACCATGATCGAGGGGATGTCACCCAACGGACGTGAGACATCGTCCATTTCGGGGGAAAGATCTGACAGATTGTTCAGATCCCACGCAGTCTCTGGTTCTCCACAGAGGAATCGCGGATCGTAGGCAAAGTCTTCATCGAAGGACTCAAACTCGGGATTCATGCTCCAGGTCAAATGTTTGCCATTTACCCCATGGGAGGAGGGCTGGAACACGTTTGCGTGTTCTTCGTATAGCCGAGTAGTCATGAAAGAAGGTCTTAAAAACCAAGTTGGTATTGATGCTGTCGCTGGGCCAACCTTTCTGTGTGATCCGCCAGATTCTAATGACTGTGGGTCTATTGCACGACCGAGAAAGGAAGAGAGGGATCGCAACACCACCAATCTTGACTAACAAGGTCTGAGGTTGAGCAGGGTAGAAAGACTGGATAAACGCAGCTACCTGGGGTGAAAGTACCAGAGATGTGGTGGAAGTTGCCTGTATGGTTCCTGGACAGTGACAAGACAATAAGACGAATGAGGATATCATCAATTCGTGTCGACAGACCTTCAGCTCCACCAAAGTTTGTTCCTGCACTGAAGATTCCAAGATAACTCTCCAAAACGCGCTTTCCGTGGCCAAGCCCAGATTCATTCCATCCGCATACCACGCTCTCTGGAACGGCATCCAGAAGAAGGTCCAAAAAGCGGACTGCATCTATTCGGATTTCAGGGAATATATGCGTTTGGGCAGAAACGGCAAAAAGCAATAGTGATGGCACGTGTGGGATTAGATCTTTCTGCGGGAGAACGTCAAGATTGTCGACTGGCAAGAATACAAATATTCACTTTCTCAAGACGAGGCAAGATCCAGTCGAAGAATGAGAGTAAGGTTTTACGAACGCTGGCATCCTGTCGATGAATGTGTCATGCGGGAAAGTTGAGATGCGGCCGGAGACATACCTCGTCACCGATGAGGCGTACACAAGCACTGAGCAGAGGGGCAACTGAACGTTCTAGTAAACCGGGGTGATCCTGGAGTAGTTCTCGGGCACTGAAAATAGCATCTTTACGGGTTCCGGCACTATAGTGTTTGAGGAGGGAAAGTATGTCGTTGAAGGTCTGTCGCCGCTTATTAGTTGGTACGGTATCATCCTCCTCGACAGCGATATTCTGAGTGGGAAGGGCAATACCTTGGGACGTTCAGTAAAAGATATGGAAAGAAATGTCTTTGGCACGCACTCCGGGCCTTGAAGGAAGTGTCTATGACATTAGAGGCTACCTTTTTGCCTTTGCCAAGCTTCAGCTTCGCTTTCTATGACAAGGATTCAGACGACAGGGAGAGCATGTATTGAGCATTCCTACCGAGAAGTCTGCGACTTTCTCTTTCTTTTTTCTGGAGCTCTTTGGCATTGGTGATCAGTTCAATAGTGCATTAGTAGTGCACTAGACCGCTTCCTATTGTGGTTGAACTCAGGTACAACGTTTCAAGAAAACTCCAAACGCGACCCCGATGACATGATTGCATCTCATCATAGAGTATATACATGCAAGCAGGATGGTAATATAGGCCGAGAATGTCGTCGAGGAATTCTGATCACCAAACGCTAGGGAAAGGGAACTTCATAAAGTCCACCTTGAGGTCCAAGCAGAGCATGTCCTCGTCTTCACTTGTGTATCCCCTGACACTGACACTGAACTTGGCTGGCGCAATGTGTGAGTGGAGAACAACCTCTGGGCTTGGAAGGCAAACCTTGCGGGATCTCTCTCGGTAGCGGGACTGTGTGGGAGACAACGTAGTCGCCCTCCTCAATGGGGCATTGAATGCTGGCATTGGCGGCACGGCTAAGAACAGTCAGGAAGGTGATGGCTACCTGTGTGGATGGTAGACTTACGCCTCTGCACAGACATCGAATTGCTTTGTCAACAGTTTAATGAGGCCAAGCTTGACAGTAACGTCAGCATATGCGCCATCCTAAGCGTGGCGTCAGTCCAGGCTGAGAAAGGTAAGTAGAGAGGTGAACCTTGATGGTCTCGACGGCGGTGCCGGTCACCGTAACAGTGAGATTTTTACCCGGCTCGGGTGGATCGGGAGACACGGCTATAGATTGAATCTGAATAGGGTCAGTGGGCAGGCCTATGTACCCGTCAGGCGTTTGTTTGAGTGAGGAGGGTGTATGCGCACCGCAATCGGTATAGGACCACTTGTTGGAAAGCTGAGCCGACGCGTCGCTAAGGACCTGCTGCTCTGCGCTAGAACCTGCGAGTGCTGCACCTGCGCAGACCGCGAGCAGGGACAGTGGGAAGAGGCGGACCATGTTTGAGATTGAGCTGGCGAACGAAAAGAGAGAAAGCTGGGAGTGGTCCTAATACGTCTGAGGCGTGGGAGTCGATTCCTTAGTGGTACTCGTACTCCTTAGACCTTGACCTCCAACCAGCCATGAAGCCACGAGAGTATTGTTGTTGCGCAGTCCCCCTCATCAATGCAGGTATATACGCTACCCTCACCGAACAGTTCGTCATCGCTATCGTCGTTGGAACCCTCTCAGTCGCTACCCCGTTCAGTAAGCGCTCCCCTCCACCCCGTGTGCTCCGCAGTCTGACCCTTACCTTTCAGTCGTCGGTGCTGCAACTCCGTCGTTTGCCCCTGCCCTCTTGGCGGCTTTCTGTTATGTAGCAGCGGCAATCCAGGTTCTGGGCTTCCTGGCTGTCGCACAAGTAAGTGGCAGGCGTTGTCCATCGAGTCTCACTTCGTCTCATATGCACAGGAAAAACCAATCATGTATCGCAGATACGCTACTCTCAACACAGGTGCAACCATCGTAGTGTTTTCCATTGCTGCTGTCTGGGTTATCATGTCTGCCTCTCGTCACTCCACCGCTCTATCAAATTGCGAGGCCACTTTCTTTCCGCCTAGCGGCACCAACGGCACCACCTCATCAGAAGGCCAGACGCTCTGTGAGATATTTGCATGGGTCGACGTTGGTGTGATGGCTGGCGCTTGGGTCTTCTTTGCCCTCGTCCAAGTGAGTGACGACGTGGTCACCATTGCAATCTGTATGCTTACCACACCCTCCAGGCTTATTTCCTCTTCGTCGTGTCATCATATGGCATCTCTCAACGAGCGGATCACGAGAAGTACGATGTACTCAATGATTCGACCAAACCGCTGACGGATGATATCCCAATGGCCGATCGGGGTGATCCCTGGGATTTTAGAGCATCCCACGAGCTCGACGAGGCCCGTGTGCGTGGACACACGAAGAAAGATAGCTCGTTGTCTGCGATCGACGCTGCACCACCACAGAAAGAAGCTCGTGACGGGTACGATACCTACCCGTCCCGGGTTCCCGAACCCCAGTATACCGATAACCAGGTTGCTAGCCGATCCCATCCTAGTGGTTATTGACAGCGATGCCTCACGAGTTGGCAACTTGCTTAATTCAAGCACACTTAGGTTTCAACTGCAAATGGGAATCTACTATAGCATATAGTGAGATCGTCTCATGGACTCTCAGAAGCCTTTTGTATCCCTATCCCCACTACCTCTGTTCGGCTGATGAAAGCTGCTGCCTTGACATTTACAGACAAGTTGATATAATTCTACCTTTGTCTATGCTACGACATTCGAGAAGTCTCGATTCAGGTTTCTTCGTTGTCCTCCCATGGACCTATCTTTAGAGTGAGATGTTGGGCATGTGCGATCCGTTTCCACCTCTCCTCCCTCCCGTCCTCCGTCATGAGACGACTCCGAAAGGAAACATAGATGGTATCCAATAATGATTGTGGAGACAGGATCCGCTCCTCCAGACTGTTGCAGACGATTCGTTCTTCGTCGAACAATGGAATTGCATACCAAGCATAGGTGACCTGCAGCTTGAGTGTTCGGAGGGAGGGTCCCAACGCAGGAATAAAGTTTTCCCTGAGCTCATCCTCTGTCACCAATGAAAGTGCAAAGTACTCCAGCGTTGGGAGACTGCGTAAGCAAGACGCAATGGCAGAGGTCGTAAGACGGGTACTGCCTAGAAGAACCAGCTTTCGAAGGGAGTGTCCAGGGCCGTCGATGAGAGACTCGAGATGAATGTTTCTGATCTCGAAACCCAGACGATGACCTTGTGCGTGTGTGAACGACTCAAGCTGAGAGCCGGCAAAGACAGTGTTGAATCTGATTTTGTCAAAGGCTTTGCTTGTGACGCTGTGAATAGTGAGGTGGCGAAGGGCCGGAAAGGACGCCCCGGGAGTGAGGTGGCAATCTCCGGATAAGCGCAATGAGCAAACACGATCACTAGATAAGCGGTCGAACGGGGCGACGCGAGTGGAAGAACCGAGGTAGAGCTCGTACGAGGTAAGTTGGGGAGCGCCAGTAGGATACATGGCGCCTTCAAAGTCAAGATTATACCGCAATTGCGGGACTGCAAACAAAGTCAAGGGGTGGACGGACGGGTGAGACAATACGGACCGTTCACGGTATAGGGGTGATACTCGCGATCGAATACGCGTAATTTTTCTAGAGAGGTCAGCTTGGCGAGAATGCGATAGAGCTGGGAAGCCGGTGTGGCCTGGGCAGGAGGGCCGGATGAGGTGCTGGGGGCAGGGAAGCTAGAGGAGTACAAACACGGCCAGTGTGGAGAGTTTCTACGATGCGACCATCATTGGTGACATCTGCCCAGCGGACGGAGAGGGCCGTTTCGGGGGAGGAGGAGATATAATGGTGGAAACGTTCGATTTGAAACTCGTTTCGCAGGGAGAGGTATTTGCGGAAAGCGGGAGCGGCCTCGTAGTAAACCTGCCTGCAGGAGTGGAGGAGACGGAGGTGGGCGTTGGAGGGCTGTAGTGAGCGGAGGACTGTCTGGTGGAGCGTGATGATTAGATCGTAGATGAGGAGACGGACTTCGAGTGGCAAGTTGAGAAAGAGAGAGAGCATGGGAGCCTCGCCGAACCAACGTGGGTGCGCGCTCCGCGTTACGGGCGCAACAAGTCCGTCGTCAACGTGGCTGGTCTGAAACTCGTCCTGCTCCATCACGCAAGGCAGCTGCGCACGGGGCAGGCTTCCTCGATTCTCCTTGTCTTCCTATATCCACCCAATCCCCATACCTAGCGTCTGCGACGCGTTCCTCCAACCCTCATCCATCCTCATGCCCGTCCCAACTCAGGACTCCTACGAGGTCTGCCTCGACTTCACCAACGACACACACGACTGCGCAACAATACAGCTCCTGCGGGACTACGGAAGGTCCACCAGCGCGATCGTCCTGCTCCATCCCGGCGAGAGCGTCACCCTCGTCCTCGATGCGGGTTCACTGTACAAGTACGCTCTTAAATCGCGCACGAAAGTCGCCAACGTGAGGTGTGCCTCGTTCGCTTCCACCACCATCCTGCCATTATTTTGACCATCATGCCCTTGTGCAGTGCCCGAAGCTGGAGAGACATACGATGCGACATATCACATCTCTTTTCTGGTGTGACATCTTCCCGCACGTCCCACCGCGCATCTCCAACCCCACAATGTAATGGGGTCATAGTCGACCGAGTTTGGCGGGACTATCGCTTCAACGTCTGGAATGACTCCGTACGTCTACTCGGGTGCAGAATATTCGCGTACCTCACTGATCACTTTTGATCTCACAGTGAACCTGCGACAGCTTATACCCTCAGACGCAAATTGCTATACTCTACTATCGTCAGCGACAGAACGCAGATCATTCCGCTGGCGGATGATCAGTCGCACTCGACGTAATACGTACCCTAATTTTATCCCTTATCCACTCTCGTCTGTACGTGGTGACAAACCATTCCAGGCGTGGTGAAAGACCTCCTGCAACACTCTTGGATATGTAACATTTTGTTGCTTGGTATCAATTCCGCAGTGGTCTGTGATCCGTTGATGTCACGACCACGCATGCCTCTTGCATCTCTTCCTGTGGTTATTGTCCTTGTTACTACGGACTCTTCTCGCAGAGCTCCATTAATTATTGTTGTTCGCTGTCGGAGCAAAAACGACTGAAACAATAAAACGAGTACAGTGTCGGACACTAACGTAATAACTTGGCATCAAGCAGTGATGAACAAGCATGCCATTATAGCAGTTCACGGAAGCCGCAGATTCTGCACAGTGTAAGCTGAAGGTTGGGATGGGCCTTTTTTGGCAGAACGTAACCGACTCTTGGGAAGCCAGTCCGTTCGTGTGAGCGCACCCTTGGCAAGTTTCCCAGCGGGACGAACTTCCCCAGGAACTGCGGACCCTGCGTGCAGGCATGTCTTCGGAAATACCGCACTATAGGGAGACTTAGCACTTCCTGCCCTCGAACTCTCGGCTACCTGTGCCCTGTGTTGTAGCATCGGCTTAGCGAGAAGTGACTCCTGGAATGCATTGAATGTCGCAACTTTGTATCATTCGAGGCACTTACGATGTGCGCAGTCGCTTTCTGGCTAATCTCAGCGAGAGCCTCGCGTCCCCGATATCTTAGCACCTTTTGGAGGTTCCTTCGCGTCACGGAACGTAACTGCCCTTTATCGGACACCTTTAACTGGAGCTCGTCGGAGACAGATGCGTGGGCATCAGTGACACCATTATTGAGTACACCTCTTGGTGTGTTCCACCGTAACTTGTCCGTGAGTAGCTCCCGACCCACAGCCCGCGCTGTCATCTCAAATTTAAAGTCCACTGGATTGTCGACTAATTCCAGAAGCGCCATGGGCGCATTGTCGCCCTTGCGGTTATCAATCTGGACGACACGCGTATAACCACCTGGACGTTCCTTGTATCTCTGCGCAAATGTCGAGAAAAGTTTTGGCAGGACCTCGGGCTTAAGGAGAAATCCCTGGGCACGTCGATAGGAAGTTTCGTTCCCTTTTTTCCCGAGCGTGATGATCTACCCTTGGAGTTAGACAGTTGCGTAGAGGGATTCAGATTTCATGCCTTCTCCGCCAGTCTCGCGGTATCCTTGGCCTTTGGAAGCGTGGTTCGAATCTGCTCATGCTCGAACAACGAGCTGACAAGGTTTCTGGACGGGCAGAATGAGTATTGGAGCAAAAAGGAGCAGCTACACCGCGCACCGAAGCATCAAATTGCGGTGAGAGGACGTCCTCGAGAACTTTCGAAATGCGACGCCATGCTTCATTTGTACTCACTATTGAAAGGCTTTGAAATGAGCGACGACAAAGTAAGTAATGGCTTTCCTCACGTGACAGGGCATCTTCGGTAAAATCCGGACGACTTAACGAGGAAAACGCCTGTGTCAGACGCGTTCACACCAAAATGTCGCTCGCTCGCATAACACTGCGTAGTCTGTCTCGCGCCCGACCGACCTTCGCCGTTTCCAAGCAGTCTGCCTATAGATTGCACCGTGCGGGCTTCTCTGCCGCAGCAGGACCGTCCAAGGATGACATTCAAACTAGAATCTTTAACGTCCTCAAGGGTTTCGAGAAAGTCGAGCCCTCCAAGGTAGCATTTCCAACGCATTCAGATTCACTCTATTTTTTCTGAGTATTTACATACTTTCCAGCTTTCGACTTCGGCTTCCTTTGCGAATGACCTCTCTCTTGACAGCTTGGATGCGGTTGAAGTCGTCATGGCCATAGAAGAGGTTCGTGTCGTCTCTCCTTTACCTGCATAGTCCGTAATCTGTCTTCCACAGGAGTTTGCTATCGAGATTCCGGACGCTGAAGCTGATGAAATAAAGACTGTTCAGCAGGGTAGGCCTCTTCATTGGCTGTTTGACCTAGTAATGTAATCCTTTTCCCTTCAACAGCCATCGACTACATTGCAAAAACACCCGAAGGTTTGTAGGCTCCGCTTTCCGCATTGTACATTGTTCACTCTTCATTAGCTTGCTGAGGGAAGGCATAACACTCTTTGTCCAGTTGTCATTTTGTACCCACCATCAATTAAACGCTTCTTTCCACCTGGGCTGAGTGCACATGATCGGACCCAGTGTCCAATGCCCTGGCTCAATTTTGATATTTTGGGTTGACTGGGTCACGTGCTGCAAGATAAACCCATTTTGGATGCCTGAGAGCTATATATGCATGCAATGTATGAAGTTGAGCCATGTCTTATCCCTCATGTCACCTTCCCAAACCTTCACTGTCAATGAACCGTTGCTTAAAGTTGGGTGTACCCTCGGTGAAGGTTCGAGCGCGCTAATCCCGTAACTCTGCCATTGACGAACTGTCAATAGCCCCGCTTTATGATCCCCAAACACAAGTCCTGCATTTCGTGGATATATGTGAGAACAAGGTAAGGCCGTAGGTTTGTATGTCGGAGGACCTGCATGTCGACTTCCCTTGAGGTTTTCCATCTGGATATCAGGACTCTGGCACTAAGCGTGGAGACGTTTGATGAACCGATTACATGCCTTGCTTTGAGGAGCCATGGAGAGGGGGTGAGCCGGCCGACACTCCCTTACTCGAGTCTCGTTACTATCCTTTTTCAGCTTGCCTGTACGACGGCCAGCGGTTTCGCGGTGTTGGACGGAGGATCAAGGCCGCATCATCTCTGTAAACCATTACCCGAACACCACGTCCCTTATGTGAGATTCAATGATGGAGCTTGCGACAGCAACGGCCGTTTTTTTGCTGGATCCATCCATTCTAAAGATCAGGGCATCCCGGGCCAACTTTGGATGTATGACCCAGACACGTTGGAATGCAAAATTGTGGATGAAGGGCCTTTCACTGTCAGCTCTGACGCGTGCCTCATCGCAGTAGAGCTTACTCAAAGTGTATAGGACTCGAATGGACTCGGCTGGAGTCCGGATGAGAAAACCATGCAAGCATGAATTTGGTTCTGCTCTTTCAATGTGTCTCAAGAAGAATTCCAGGTACTTCACGGACTCCCTCACTAATCTCATCTATGCCTACGATTTCGATGATGGAAAGTTGTCGAATCGGAGAGTTGTCGTTGATGCGATCGCTCGAGGGTTACCGGAAAAAACCTTTTGTGATGGTCTATGTATCGACGAAGAGGGCTACATATGGAGTGCAAGGTTCGTGCCTCGGTTGATCCCAGGATATATTGGACGACTCTTGGCAGATGGGGAGGTTCTCGAATCGTCCGGTTTTCACCCCAGGGACATATCGATGCCGAGATACACTTCCCTACTGCTCTCAACGTGACAGCGTGCTGCTTTGGAGGTGGGCAATCAACTTATCAGTCTTGGCGACTCATACTTCATACTCATTTTGTTGCGCAGGCCCCAACGAGGACCAACTATACGTAACGACTGCCCACTGCGGTGCCATTGGGGGGGACAGCAGCTTGCAAGACAAATATCCTGATTCTGGGCACCTCTTTGTAGTGGACCTATCGGGTCATTTCAAGGGGGGTCAATGGCGATACCCTTTCAGAGGATAACGTAGTTGATGTGTTGCACGAATGATGGGGGCAGGCTGCGAGAGTAGATAAGAGCTCTAGTTCACTCAGCGCCTCGCGCTAATGTGGTGGGAAAGGATTTGATTTGAAACAGGACATTACAATATAAAGTACCACACACTGACACGGCAGGACTTGGACGTGGACAGAGACCATCATGAACTCGCATGAGCTCCACCTCACTTATTTCCCAGTTCGCGGTCGTAGCGAGCCTGTCCTACTTATTCTCGCTGACTCCGGGATTCCATTCACGCTGGAAGAAGTCCCTCCAGGAACCTGGGTTCGATGGAGAACGTCAGGGAAAATCACGGGTGACCTTTACCCATACTCTGCGCTCCCGGTTTTACGGATAAGAGACATAGCTGCAAGAGGGAATGATTTCGTATTAGCGGAGACTTCTGCTATCTTGGCATTCCTAGAGGAGTTTTTGGCCCCTCAGGGGACACCTGTGGGTGACGGAGATTGCTTAGACAAGAAGCAGACTAAACATGACGACAGCTCCTCAAAGATATGTGTCTCGAGGTTAGGGCAAGTGCACAGATGATCAAGGAAGCATCCCTGTTTTTCCTCGGTCAAATTTGGCAGACATCCGTCAATAAGGTAGTGTATCATCCAAAATAACCAAAAGGGCGATTGACATTGTGTTGACTCAGGACTGGTTAGCACCGCCTAAGCGAGAAAAGCTCTGGCGGGGCCCTGTGACCAGATACCTGCGGAACACTGAAGGCGCGCTCTCGGACTTGAACAAAAGCATCGATGTGGTCCCTCGCGCTGCCGAATCACTCCATGGATATACGGTTGCAGTCGTCGCTGCGATCAATTTTATCACAGACTTGTTCCCATCTGCCAAGGTGGAGCTGGAGAATGGGGGCCAGTATGAATTGTGCGGGAAAGTGTGGGCTGCTGTGTGGAAGCGAGAAAGGATAGTTGAATACTGGACCAGGAACAGGGTGCAAGAGAAGCCGTGGACGGTATCTGTCTATGGCACGGCGGAGTGGATCGTGTCTAGCAAACTGTAACTCTTAGTTCGGTTCGGAGAACTCCGAGAATAACTGCACAGTTTTGGTCACGGTGGCTGTCTCTATCGCACGTTCCCACATTCCCAACGACCTCAAGATCCTCAAGGTTAGTGGGCCCGACGTCCTAGCCATTGAGCGCTGCTAACCACCACTTGCTTACAGGCGGGTACACTCGAGTTCGTTTCTTGCGCGCTCAGGACTCATCGTACCGTTCCCCATCTGATATAGACTTCGCTATGGCCACTTTCTCCTCGACACCCATCGTCATTGATGGCAAGGGTCACCTCCTTGGTCGATTGGCCTCTATCATCTCCAAGCAAATACTCTCCGGCCAGAAGATCGTAGTTGTGAGATGCGAGGAGATCAACATCTCCGGCAGTTTCTTCCGCAACAAGGTATGATGATATATCTATCTTTTTCACTCCAGACAACATCTCGCGCCATGCAGCTCCGCTACCACAACTTCCTCCACAAGCGCCACATTGTTAACCCCAAGAAGTCTGGCCCCTTCCACCACCGGGCCCCTTCCAAAATCCTTTTCCGCGCCATCCGTGGCATGGTACCCCACAAAACTGCCAGGGGCACTGCTGCGCTCGAGCGTTTGAAGCTTTTTGAGGGTGTTCCTCCGCCATACGACCGCAAGAAGCGGATGGTCGTCCCCGAGGCCCTCCGGGTACTGCGGTTGAAGCCTGGCCGGAAATACTGCACTGTCAAGGTATGGGAGATGATGGGTTTGACACGGCGGCCCATGGATAACGGAATGATTCTGCAGCGTCTGTCGCATGAGGTTGGATGGGGTTACAAGGATGTCGTTGACCGCCTCGAGGAGAAGAGGAAGATCAAAGCACAGGCATTCCATGAACGCAAGGTGCGTGGAGCGGGGTTGGGACATTGTATTAGGACCGCCAATTCACTGTGAGTTCCAGATTGCAGCGCTGAAGCTGCGCCAAAAAGCGGTCGCGGACGCATCACCTTCGTTTGAGAAGCTGGGAGAGTATGGATTCTAGGAGGGCAACGATGCAGACTACGTTATGTTCAGTACCGATAAGACCATGCATGTAACTATGCGACTCTGCGGGGCTGGTGCTCTGGTGCCGATGAGCCTGCTTTCTTTTTTTCCCTGAGATGCAAGTGGCTGTGCTGTCGGTGGCGGGAACGCGCCGCACGCGCGTTGTTGGAGGGGAACGTTTGTTTGAGTCAGCCAGCCACCTTGTCGACCGTCCCCGCCGCCATCCTCCCCGACCTCCTCATCGTCCCTCACAGTCCCCACACCATGTCCGCAGAACACCCAGCCCATCAAAGCACAGGTGGGCCCTTTCTTTTCTAGGGGCATCCCTTTTGCTTACCAAACTAAAGCGTCTCCCGCAGCATCCCGCTCCCCATCCCCGACCTCCGCCCACGACATCCTCACCCTTCGCGCCCTCGTAACCACAAAGGAGGCCGGTGTAATCATCGGAAAAGGTGGAAAAAATGTCGCAGATCTCAGAGAGCAGACTGGGGTCAGAGCAGGCGTCAGCAAGGTCATACCTGGCGTCCACGAACGTGTCCTGACAGTCGGCGGATCTGTCGACGCAATCGCAAAGGTACGCCCCCCCTTCTATCTCGCCACCTTCATCTCAGATTTACTCACAAATCCTACGCCTGCAGGCTTACAACCTCATCATCACTCAGCTCGTCTCATCAAGTCCGTCTCCTGTTTCCCTCTCCTCGTCGTCTCCGCATACCTCTATCCGCCTCCTCATCTCACATAATTTGATGGGCACGGTAATCGGTCGCAACGGCCTTAAAATTAAAGCCATCCAGGATGTCTCTGGAGCTCGCATGGTAGCCTCAAAAGAGATGCTCCCACAATCAACAGAACGCATCGTAGAGGTTCAAGGCTCCCCAGAATCCATTAGCCGTGCAATCGAAGAGATTGCAAAGTGCTTGCTCGAGGACTGGGAAAGGGGTGCCGGGACAGTTCCATTCCACCCGGGCGTTGGTGAGGAACGTCTTGGCTCGAGACGATCAACCAATGGCTATGGTGGCGGCTTGAGCACGCGCAGATCCGCCGGTGATGTTACTCGCCGTGGCTCGTCCCCACCCTCGCCACACTCACCCCCGATGACACAACCACCGGCCAATCTTCGTACGCAAAACATCCTAATTCCTGCTGATATGGTCGGATGTATCATCGGCCGTAATGGAAGCAAAATTACAGAGATTCGCCGACTCTCTGGATCCAAGATATCTATCGCAAAGGCTCCACACGATAATTCTGGTGAACGAATGTTCACTATCATCGGAACCCCTGCAGCCAACGAGAAGGCATTATTTTTACTCTATAACCAGTTGGAGAGCGAGAAGGAGAGGAGAATTGGCAGGGAACAGCAACAGCAGGACCCCCAAGAGTGAATCATCATGCCTGCCGTTCTACCGGACATTCCGCCCAATCATTTTGCACGACTCCTCTCAAATTGACCCGTATGCCTCATCCTCCTAGCCTTCTTGTCCTCTCCGTTCTCCGCACGTTGCCCCCTCGAACCTACGCTACGCTTCGCCGCTGCGCGCGCTCGGATGAGCCGTATTTGTTATCGGTCTCTAACCCTGTGCGTTTCCCCATCCCCCATCACCGAAAATACGCACAAAGCCGCTCTTCCCTTCGATATTCTTGACTCCCGATTTGCTTCATCGCCTCCCGGTCTCATAACGATTGCTCTGACCAAGATACATATTGCGACATGCCTGACATACTACAATGCATTGTGTTTTAGCTGACAACATGCGTCTACAACTTGCTCGAGTTCTTTTCTCGTCTGACGTTGCCATTCAATGGGTCTTTGCTCTTTGCAATATACATAAACCAACAAAGTACTGTTAGAGATCACGTGCACCGAATATTAGTTGACGCGATTAGCACTTGGGAGTGCCGCCTGCGTCGGCAGCAACCTTGCTTGGCGACGGTGAAGGAGTCAGAAGGACGTGTACAAATCTGAACTGATTTTGATTTGAAAGATACAGTTGCTTTGCATAACAAGAACCAAAGATCACATCCGTAGCAAAATTCGCTAAGGAGTGACCCAGCGTAAAGGAGGCAGTGAGGATGGAGCCCGAGGGGGGGGGGGTGGGTTGCGGACAGGCATGCACGTGGCTAAGCGAAAACGGGATTCCGGGAATGTAAATACAGCCTCATACAAGCGCGGCAGAACCAAACGACGAGCTTTCGAGTTAGGAGAATAAACTTTTATTTTATTTTATTTTATCTTAATATTTAATATTTAATTTGTCGATCACGTGAACGACGAGAATCCTCCCGACAGTGACCTTGCAAGCAAGGTAATTTCCTGTCGTGCTCGTCGTTGCGATGAATGACCAGCACGCGTCCTCACGCAATGCTGGACATCCTCTGTCCTCTTACACAGTTCCCTTGTATGACACCGCTGCACTGACCTCGGCGTTGGCTAACCCGTATGCGCAACATTATGCACCGACCCATATGTCCACACATTACTTTCAGGCATACGTGCAAGCCTATTCAAACCCCCGACCTCGCACAACCACGGATGGGTACACACTTTCATCTACCTACGCACCAGGCACGGAAAATCAGACAAGGAGAGCACCGTCGACTCTCCCTACCCCATCTCCCCGGGACCGGCCGTCCATGCAGGCACAGTCTCAAACGACCGTAAAACCTATCTCAAATCACCTCACTTACGGGAGCTGGTACCAGCCCGGAAATTGTCGGTGCACTCGCCAGGGTTGTCCATTTACCGGCTCCCGCAAGTCCGTCGAGATTCATATGATGGATCGACACTTTGTATTTCCGCCTGGGTGGGAGAAGAAGGACGACTGGGATGCTGATCCGAGCTTACGAGGGTGCATAGTCGTGCCATATCATATTGGCCCTTGGCTGATGTAGATTTAGGAAACGCATCGCAATTCAAGGGACATCCCTAGTGCTAGACACGCCAGAAGCTCTCAATGCCTGGATAGCAGAGCGGAAAAGGCGATTCCCGACGGACGAAAAGATTCAGGACAAGAAAAGGAAACTTGAAGAGGCAGCTGCGCGAGGGCAGCTGACCCCAGAAGATATAGGTGCTGGTGCAAGGAAAAAATACAGGCAGGACACGACATTCACGGAGGGTGGAAGCAAGGGATATCGAGGAAAAGGGCATCAAAGAGGCAGAGGTCGTCGACGGCAAGGTTTAGCCCAGCGTGAAGAACCCCGAACAGAAATTGTCAACGACTTGACGAGCCAACCAGCCGATGCAAAAACCAAATACACTCGAGAAGCAAGCCCTGACGCTGCGTCAGTCGTAGATGACGATGAAGCCCCCGAAGTGATGTCATCCAAAGTTCTTACCGCACCACCGTGCATACCGAAAGTTGATGCTGGGCACAATAGAGAAGTACAAATGTCGCACGCGTACCCTCAAGAATGCACCCGGAGAATTTCTCAGCCGAAGAAACCACCGCGAAATCCGTTCGTGTCACGGTCGACACTGCTTCGTAACGTACTGGGGACTTGCTACTTACTTGCCCTGACCGCTCTAATGATTTTATTGTTAAGCTGCTCCTACCTGAAATCCGGGTCACAGTGTCCAATCTATCGCAGGCCATACGCTTTCTTGTCGAAAATGATTTTCTTCGTGACGTTGAGCTCCAACCAGGTAAAGCACAAGAGCAGATGATCGAGGTCCTCGGAAGTAGCGAGACTCTCACCACCAGCGGGAGAATCCCCGAACCCTTTAGCGGGATGTAGACCTGAAGTTGAATATGTTCGGGAGAAGGGATAAAGTAACTGTGCCCACTAATTTCCGCTTGGGAATATTTTGTTGTGGTCACCGACTATCCTCCGAACCATTCTCGGAGACGCTACATGTCTGAAATGATCCATCTTCGTCCCCTTCGACTTCCAATGTCCGTTTCTCTACATCAAATCCGCAACTTGTTAACCCTTCTGCGATCTGGTCAACTTTGGATGGCGCCGTGACGACAACGACAGTAGAAGTAGACGGGCTGAAAATCGGTAGGATGTACTTTTTGAGAGATGCTAAGATGTCATCCTTGGTGACGGCCTGGTATTGTTCCAAGAGCTGGAGGTTGTGGTCTTGACTTAGACCCTTGAGCGCTTGGTTGGTAAACGAGTTGATTGCCTGCAAGGATTTGAACGAATCGAATGCCTTGGATATCTGAATCCTGAATCACCTACTGCTCTGCCCGCCGTTGCAACGTTTTTCGTAACAGCATAGACAATGCTGCTCTTGGCAGCATCTAGCGTCGTTTCACCGAGCTCAATCTGAAGGAGTTACCCCACTGAATTGACGGAGACAAAACGGTGGAAACGTACGGAGCCGTCGACTAATCCCAAAACAACATTGTTCACCTCTTTGAAAGCCTCTATGCTGTTGGAGCTCTGTACGTAGGTCAGAAAGAGCGATAGTTTGAACGGAGACCAAACCCACTCGGTACAGGGAGAAGGTAATTAGCCCAGCCTCTCTATCGGCAGTCATGTACGCGCCGTAAGCGAGGCCAGCGCCGCGGACGGACCTCTGTTGACAGTCAGCACACCTTTACATGGTTGGAACAGGCTTCTACGATACCCATAGAAAACTCTCCGTCGCGTTCAGAGCTTCAAGTGCGACCCTTAATGCAGGAAACTCTGGATGATCGAATCCTTGGATACCCTTGGTGGTATGATTGACAAAGGAACTTTCGATCGTGGGCAAGCTAACAACGACCGCCTAGAAAAGGATGAGCGGATGCATAGTGAGAATCTGTTTGCTCCTACATTCCTAACAGGATTCCTCCCCAATTCGTTGAGCGTCTCGCAGGTCAACTTTACCGGTGCCAAAGTTGATGTCTGCTGAAAAGTGGAAAAATGGAAGTTAAACTAAGTGGTGGCAGGAGGAACTTGTGCTTACGTCAAGGTGACCGAGCTTTTCTTTCCATGTGCTACGGGGTTTTTCGAGACCCAATATATTTCCAGTGACGGATATCCGGATTCCTGAGGGATCGGTCACTGCAAGTATTGAAATTCGATGAGACACCTCCCAACATGCCAGGAAAACGGTACACACAACACTTTCGCAGTCTCTCGAAGGCAGCAATCACCTGTTCCGGGGACTCCTGAAGGTCTTTAATAAACTTCGGCACAAAGCCCGCTTGGGATAAGATTGCGCCAGCGAGCGAAGTCGAACTCTTGTTAAATAACGTTTCAGCCCATACAGATGACAGGACATTGTTGCCATCACGCTTGAGCTCAGGAAGGGACTGAGCAAGTTTGGCAGCAGAGACGAGGAGCCTTTTCACAAATTAGCCACTTAGGACAGATTGTGAACAGTTGTTCACCTTTCTTTGTCGAACACAGCGCCCCAGACAAGATCGCGGAGCCAAGTGACGGCGGACTCGTAGTGTGCTGTCTCAACCTTGAAACTTATGCGCGCAAATTCGGTAAATTGATCTGATAATCCGAGCCCCGCTTCATACGAAACAGTCAAGTCATCGAGTTGGTTGACAACCTCCTCATGACCCAATACTTCGCCGTTTTCCAACTTTACAGGTAAAGAGAAGAAAGCAGCGGCATAGGTAGAGAGATATCTAGGAAATCTCAGCAAGAACTGGTGTAGCAAAGATGGTATTACGAACGGGCGAAGCTCGTCCGGCACATTTGCTAGCGAGAAGAATGCATGGATTCCCACAAAATCTGACTACAAAGATTGTCAGTCCCGAAATCGTTTCAACTCGAGAAGAAATTCACTTTGACGTGATCGTATTGTACAAACATCGACAATGGTTCGCCATCGCTCTCAATATGACTTTCGAGATCTGATTGCAATGAAGGTCTGGAAGTAACACCCCGGCCCTTGCCTGATTCTTGCACGCTCTTCACAGGAATCCACGATATGCTCTTCACATCTGGGACAGGAAATGAAGTTAGGGTCTGTTTCGGAATGGGCAATTCATGCTCCGCTTTTGCTGCCTCAAGTTCCTGTCCTGCCTTCGCGAGACCTTCATGTCCAAGCCTTTCGACTTGCGCTGCCAAGCGAGCCTTTTCAATCGTTTCAAGTCTCTCCGCAAGGTTTGCCGAGGGTCTTCCGATGACGACAGTGTAAGGCTGGTCGACGAAGTACCTTATAAAACCCCTGAGCATCATACACCGTAAGACGCACACGACTCACCTCCTCAAGAGTTCCGCCCATTGTGAGCTGTCCCAAGTTCTAAGGATATTGTAGTACTTGATCTCATCCAAAGCCCCACGCAGATCCGAGCCATCTGTTGCTCCGTACAAGAAATCTGATATTATCGTGCCTGAGAAAGTGTCTCCTTTGGCGGATTCAAGTTTGCTCCGCAGCTAAAATGTTTGTTTAAATCAACAAGGGAACAAACCTGCGAAAGTTAAGAAAGATTCCCACTTGACGTTCATCCCGGTTAATGATCATCGACATCCTGGACATGTCAATGCCTTCCGTCACAATGTGACGGAAGCTCGAGGAGAGCTTCGCATCAAAGGTGTCCAAGTGTTCTGCGGGCACGGAACCGATGTAAACTGGTAGATCTACCATTGTGGCACGAGCATCTTCGCTGAAGTAGATATAAGAGCTTCAAGGGTATGAGTACGATAACATGATGTAAAGATGGGATCTTACCAAAGGGGAGATTCTATCTCAACATATTCTTTGTTCAGAGGAGCCACAGGTGATGATATGAGGTAGGTAGATAAGATGTCCAAAGCCTAAAAGTAGTTAGCACGTTACACGTATTCGCAATATCAGGCAAACCTTCCGTTCCAAGAATGCTGTTGGAGGTGGCCCATTATACGTGATAAGCAGTTCACCCTGACTCTCGTCCTTCTCTGGGAATTCCACGGTTTCTTTGATGACCTCCTTAATGCGTTCGCGGTTGGCACTGGCCGTCTCCACAAATGGTCGTTTCCAACCTTTCGGATGCGGTCCCTGATTTTGGCCGTGTGCTACGATGCTGGGTTCCACCTTCTCTTGGAGAACAGAGAGAAGAGATTTGGTTCCACTAGAAAGTTTTCCAGTCACTATCAATGACAAATTATGGGGGACGTAATAAGTGCTGTGGTATTGCCGAACTGCAAATTAAGTATGAGTTCATGTAAGTAGGACAATGGAGGATTTACTTTGTTCCACAGTGAGAACACGTAGGGCTTCCATTAGGCCACCTGTTTCACTACGGTAAGCACTGCCCGGAGGGTACAAGATACGTTGGGACCTAAAGGAGATATAAGCATGGGCCAAACCGTCGGCGAGTCAGCACTGACCGGAGAGCCATCAGATCGCCAGAGGTGTTCTCACGCCCTTGCATTTCGCTGTACACTACACCGGCATCTTCACCTTTCGCGTTGATATGGTGAACCTACAAGGTCAGTGAAATAAGTCCCTTCAAGTTGGATAAGGTGGTTGTACCTCCGTCACGAAAGCAGCTTTAGACATTGTCGGATACAATATATGATCGAGGTATATCGGCAAGAGCTGCAGGAATCCTTGTTCTCCCGCTGTTGAAGCGGTATAGGCTGTGTGAGAATATAGGTAAGAAAGGACGGGACGGGAGTATGACGTTGCTTGCCTGTGTGGTCGTTATCCGTCCAAGCATTTGTGCCGTCGGAGAAACCGCGATTAGCGAGATGGTCTATGATGCCTTTATACGGGTACTTCTCCGAGCCCATAAAAACCAGGCTAACGGAACAGCCTGAGAACCAGGGATGAAAGAGCGTATCAGGCAACTTACTGTTCTAGAGTGTGAGGACAACCGCTGTCATTGAAGACTGAGAGAGTGAGAAGGGCGGGAACAACTGCGACAAGAGCGAATGAACTTACTCTCAGTTGCAACAACAAAGTATCCATTGACGAGCGGAGCTGGCAAGGGGTTCGGAGGTGTAGGAGAAGATTGGACGGAGGTACACACCCTCATAATCTAGATGAACAAGGGTCAAGCCGCTGGTACGGCTGCGCCATTTTGAGACGACCACGTCAGTATAGTCAAGTTGGAAATGCTGGACGAGGTCGAAACTGCCAAAAGATGTAAGGGAGTCGTCTGAGATGGCCGAACGATCCTGGAAGGGAGTCATGGAAGCGAGAGACTTTGAGCGAGTGGGCAGGAGACGATGGCTGGGGCTGCGGAAGCTGTTCTTGTTTGTGCGACGGAGGGCAGTCGTCGTCGAAAGGCGCGCTGTAGAGAACAGCTTGAACATGTGCGTGTACGCCTGCACTGAGCCAACGCTCTCCTTGTTGACCCGCGATTACATCATCTTCTCCACCTTGACTCGGACATGCCAGGTTACGAGCCGACGCCAGAGCAGATCGCTCAGGCAGAAGAAAAACGCCTCAAGCGCCTCGAAAAGAAAATTCGGAAAGAGAAGCAGAGAGACGAGGCAGTCTCGGTCTTCCTCGCGAGACCATGGATACCACTCCAGTCACTGGACCAGCTTCACACACAGACAGTCAGGGTCATGACATGGAATGTCCGTAAAGTTATATCCCTGTACAGCCATCTTGCAGCAATTCGCTCAAAGTATGCCCTTGTAGTTGCTCGCTCAGTGTCTCGTTCGTGCGTCGACTCAGTGTAGATCTTTACAATCAATCCCCAATGAATCACAGGATCGGAGCTCTTCCCAACCAGTGGCAAAGCCCGTAAAGCGAATGAAAGGATACCGATGCTTCGTGCTGAGATACTCTCTCACCACGCCGATATCCTGTGTATGCAGGTCCGTCAACTTCAACACTGGCGTCCCTTGTACGTGGTCTAATGATTTTCAGGAAGTCGACAGGCTAGACAAGCTCCTCCCGGCCCTCGATCTCGCCGGATACGCTCACTCTTATGCGAGTGGTGCAGACAAACCCCATGGATGTCTCATCGCGTACAAGAATACCATATTCCGGAGCATCCACGAAGCCACGATAGAATATGACAAGTTGGAAGTGCACAGTGATCCCGAACTAAGTACACAGGCACGCATTGGGTCAAGTCATCGAACCAAGAATATCGCAAACATCGTCGCACTTCAACATATAGGCCCAGAATCCGAAGTCCAGGGCTACATCATCGCAACGACACATCTGTTTTGGCATCCCGCGTTCGTGCACGACACGTTTCCCAACAACTCCGCTGACGTGAATCTCTCATTAGGTATACCTACGAAAGAGCGAGGTGAGTTCAACTCCTACTTCTTTTGCGCCCAAGTCTATAACTGGTCATAGGCAAGCAGGTCTTCTGGTTCGTGAGGTCGTCGCATTCCAAGAGCTCTGGCAACTCCGTGATTGGCCTTGTATCATAACGGGAGGTAAGAACTTTGAACCCACGCACCCGCAGTTCCCTTTGAACCCGAACGTCGAGCAGACTTCAACTTCCCTCCTGACGACCCTGCATACTCCTTGCTAGTTGGTGAACCGTTGTCCCTTCAACAACAAGAACGACTCCAAGTCTCGCGTGTAGTACACGTCTCCATAGACCCAAGTGTCCCCACATCCATCGCGAGAGAAGCGGACGAAGGGGGCGATGAGGAAGAAAATGATCCTGATATGGTCATTCGAAATTCGAGGAATTCCAAGCCCTCCGACGGATTGTTGTCAGACGCCGAACTGCCCATTCTTGTTGGACACCGTTTGCGGAGTGCATATGATGAGGGACAACGGTCATCGCTCCTCGAGGGAAACGATGTCGCGACATACGCTGCTAGAAAACTCTTGCCGACAGAAAAAGCTGGCGCCTGTGAGCCAATGTGGACTAGCTTCACGCATTATTGGAAGGCGACTCTAGGTAATTGCCCTGCGAAGACTAACCGAGATCTGCTGTAGCTCACAAAGTACCAGATTATATTTTCATTCTAGATGCCTCTAGAAGTATGACGCGCGTGACGGGTTACCTTCAACCTCATCGCACAGAAGATGTTGAGCGGGGCTTGCCTCAGATCGGAATATGTGGTAGTGATCACTTTTCACTTTGCGCTCAGCTTGTGACGCTGCCTCTCTCATTACAATGATCCCAAGTCATCCGCTGTCTAGTAGGAGTACATAAAATCGCTGCGACCTGTCTTCCATCGAAGGCACGAAGAGTAAGGGTCAAGGGGAAAATATTAGTCAAGGGATGAAGTGATCCCAACGAACAAGAGCAAGTCTTTAGACTTGCCCGGGTTGACCTCATCAACGTCAATTATGCCGCCCGGTCAGAACCTGCCAGTAAAGTCTTAAAGAGCCCGCTGGCAGAATCTTCATTCCGCAGCTGAATCATGTAAATGACGCCTGTCCGTGCGCCTCCGGCATCACTCAGCTCAATTGCCACACCAGTTTTGCCCACCCTTTCAACCCCACTCGTCAAGACAATCGTCGAGATGAGAACCGATTTTTCTTTGCTACTTGCCTCCACAACAAGCTGCTTGACATTCGTGGGCTCCTGGCGATAGAGAGTCAAGTTCGCCGAGCCTAACGACTTCCATTGCGCATGTTGTTGTTGATGGAATACCTTGCACTTCATTTGTGCCGTGATTACAGACCGTACGGGTCCATGCGGTTTGCGTTCTTCAGCTGGAGACGTAGGAGGGCTCGGATCCAAAATCGAGGGTTCGGCAACGGAGTCCGTTCTCGATCCCATTTGCATCGACGGGAGGAGTGTCTTCGACATTGGCATGTTCAGGGGCCCCATCGAGTCCTTGCGTTGACTATATGAGCGTTGTGACATCGGTAAACCATCTGGTAACGAAGGCACGGGAGGCAATGGGGTTTGGCTGTACTGATATTGTGCATGAAGTGACCGTGACGATAGTGATTTCTGAAGCCTGTGGGAAGATTGTTCAACTGGGTGAGATGTTGCTGGAGGGGATGGAAGTGTAGGGAATGAATGCCCATTGGATGAGTGCGGACCAGGTCTGGGATGAGGAGTAGGGGCAAAACTTTGGTGGTTCGGTGTATGCGGAAGAGAGTGTAAAGAAGGCTGGTGCTGCAGTGGTTGCTGACGAAGCGAGTACATGGAAGTATGGTGTCTTAGAGACGATTTTTGCGGGGTGGGACTCTGCACAATTGGTGGTGAATACACTCCATCTCGTCCTCCAGGAGGGTCTGACATAGCCATCACGAAAGGCGGTGACTGCGATTGAATGCTCGCACTCCGTACAGGAGGAACGATTTGTCCTGGCGCAAATGAAGAAGGTGGACTATTGGCGGTGTACCCTGCTGAAGATCTACGTGGGGGGTATCTTGGGCCTGGATTATGCAACATAGGTATCCGTTGTCCATTCACTGGTGAAGCAGGACTGCTTGGGCTGCTAACTACATCACGTCGGGGATCTTGAACCGTCACGAGCTGGGTAAGAACCACGTTTTGCTGCTCCGGGCGAGTCCCCGAGAGAGACGCCACTGGCAAATCATCGTTTTGCTTAGGCGAGGATGCCATCAGGATCCTGTTGATTGTGGAAGTGGCGTCATCACTCCGCTCAGACTGAACGTCGATTGATTGGGATTGCGGAAGTAAGCGAGGATTGAGAGCTCGATCGGGTCTTTCCCTCGAAGGACTGCCAGACGTTTTGAAGCGCGTAGCTGGTGATTGAGGAAGGTTACCAATAGGAGGCATGGGTGGTACAGGCTCTTGCGCGGCTCGTGAGACTAGGTTAGCGGGTGAGAAAAATTGACCTCCAAAATACGTAGCAACTCTTACTCGTTTTTGCAAACGATATACACTCTTGAAATTCATTAAGAATTCTGTCTCGTTTGAGTCGGGAATCAGCTTCCAGAAACAATGTCTCTTTACGCATGATAGAGACTTGCAAGGCATTCTCTGTGGGTGCAATCAGGGCGTGTACTTGGAGAGTAACCTAACCAACCTCGCCCAGGTACCCCAATTACGTTGAGAACTTTTCCAGAAAGCGGAGGATAGCACAGACACATATCTTGCCCATCTTCGCCTCTAGCAACTCTCTCTTCTGGGGTCATTTCTTCACACAGAAGAAACAGATCCGACAAAATATAGACGTGCCCGTGACGATGGATAACCTCTACTCCTGTCGCCTTGGGGGTAAACCGTACGAGCACCTTTACTGATAAGCGTAACTCGCGGGCGTAAGGAAGGGTCGGAGATGTTATTTGCAGTCGAATTTGCTGCAGATATGCTAAGTTAGCAAAGTGTGCAATGTTGCACCACGAACCTTTGGTTGCATCGTAAATATGTCGAGTGTGTTTTCAGTAGCTAAGCGCCTCTCGAGGCCCAGGACGGGTGATGACAAATTTTGAGAGGACTCCCGACTGAGTGACGTTGATGCTGTCTCTTGCGAAAGGCGTTCACTTGGAGTATACATGAAAGGTCGGGTCAATGTCAATGGTGAGACTGATAGACTCACTCTCTGGAAGAGAAACTACCCCGCATAGATGTTGCAGCGCTTGCAGGATCTGCGCCAAAGTGTCCGGAGAGCAGAGCGCCACCTTCCACCGGTTCATTCGTGGATGGTTCCATGGGTATCAAAGTATTCAGATTCGCCTCGTTGTTTACGTGGGAAGGGAGCGGTATTTGTGGTGGTCCAGGGGAGCCAACTCCAGTTTTGGCTCTGTCGTCGAGAGTTGCTAAAATACCGTCCAACTTCACCAGGGCCCCTGTCAGCAACCGGTGATCACTTCTTCCGGGGACCATACTCTTGAGCAATTTGCTGTATAGCTTTCTGTAATACTGGAGGCGTCCCTTTGGCAGCAAAAAGAGTGCGTCAAGGGTCCAAATAGAGGGATCCAGCAAGCGTATGGGTTGCGGTAACGCAGACGGTGGAGGATTGGATGCCGAGAAGTCTTGAAGGACAGTGGGAAGCTTCAAATTTGACTTGACGGGTTCCCAATCATCGAAACCCATACAGTACCTATCGGCATATGTCATGTAAGGTTGTTCTAGTTCATCGATCTTCGACAGTATGAGAATGGGTTTTTTTGGATCCAAGTATATGCTTACCCAGCGCATCAATAGATCGCCAAGAGCCTTGGGAGATGATGGGTTTTCGCCGATTTCCTTGAGTTTCTACGAGAAATTAGAGATGGTGGTGTCAGGCAGGCGGAACGGAAGTCTCACTGCCAAGAGCGTGCGATTCGTCTTGTAAACCCCTTCCACACCGCGAAACATGAGGTCAAGTTCTGGTGGGGGAAGGTTTGATCGTGACCAGGCAGCGGCCACATTCTGTGGTACAGGATGAAGTAGTGTATGGAACGAGGGGTTGAGGAGAGACGTACCCGGATTATGCCGGTGAGGAGTTGGACATATGCCTTCTCGCTCTCTATGAGATCGGTCAATGGACTATATTTCCTAGTCTTGTCGACCGGGGAGGGAAGGGAGGATGGAGATGCTGGAGGCAGGGGAATGTCGAGGGCTGAGATGGGAATCAGAGGTGGTGATCGCGAAGCAGAGGGCATTTGTGTGAATACCTAACGATGATGACAGCGCAGCGTCTGTATGGAGGTTGCTGTCTTTCGGTGGGGGCGCTGGTGGTACTACCGAAATTACCTCGCCGGGCTCGTTCAAGTACCTTGTGGCCGTCGCTGTGTGCGCTGCGCTCATTGCAGGCCACAGTGCTGATGTGAATGGTACTTTTTCAAACGCGTACTATTGGTTCCGTTCGAACGTTGCTGCCCACCGACTTCATTCAACCCTGACCAATGTCCTACCTGAGCACCATCGCATGGATTCACAAAACGTTTACCACTCGCCAACGGACCGCAGAACTTTTACGACCTGAACGAGATGAACACGTTCTGTCCCAACATGACTACGACTTAGCGACCAGGTTCCTCCCTGGCCCCAGTATGGATTGGCATGTAAGTGTACCAGGTCCTCCAAATGTTGTAGTGCTGCTCATCTTCATATCGACAACACTTTCCAACACAGCTAGTGTATGGTGCAGGGACCTCAGCCGCGGTATACGGTTATGGCTCTTACCTCACTCGACCCAGGTGGAACATATGGAGGCTCCGTCTCGGTTCCGTTGCAGCCTTTCTCGTCGGATCGACATACGGCACTTTCAGGCAATTTTTGCTCCACTACAGGTTCGCCAACTCCCTGGAGGATCCCCAGGGTTTCATTATGGCATTAAACCATATCGATGAGAGACTCGGCGGAAGTGGACAGATAGGCTTCGCGTTCACACAGATGCTCGCAAACAAGCCAGAGATCAAGCCAGACCTTGACCACATAAGTCATGCGCAAGATGTGGGCATGGTTCCCGAGGAGAGGTGGGCCCGGGACCAGGACAGCTTTGGTGAGCTCATCTTTATCGTAGTCGCCGTCAAGAGAATACCTACCTCGTGCTAGACGGTGACGTATCCAGGTCAGACACAACCCGACTCAGGACCAGGTGGGACGAGATCAGAGTTGCTAACTCACGCAATGTTGGCCAGTCGTCTTGGGATACTATCCGGCAGCGCCACGAACGCAGCAGGCTCCCTGATCCCAGCACATCTCCTAGCGACAACTCCCCCATCACCGAAGCGGACGAGCATGCAGCTGCGCAAGCCAAGTTTGATGCTCTGTTGGATGCCGAGAGACGCAGAGGTCAGCCCCATGGTGACCGCGAATAAATCACCACCTCAGTACTACCGTACGCCGCACGATGCACCTACTCGTCTTCGTGCCAAGCGGGGTGAAAGGGTACTTCATTCTGCATGTAGTACGATACAGATCAATGAAGTCAACAGGTGGCCCAGTAAGCTATTCCGAGCAACTCCAAGCTGCGCTATTCTGTCCAGTTCCGGCGTGCATTTCGTTCGGGAGGGATGATGAGATGCAGTACAAGGGCGAAGGAACGGTGGAAAACGCGGCTGATCCTGAGTACATCTCCAATACGCTATTGTAAGATTGGCCCAATGAACTTGGATTAGGAAGAGGCGCCATAGGTGTGTCACTGGGAGGAACAGCCGGCGAAGCAAATAAAGTAGTGTGAGAAAATGGATAAAGGGGCAGTCCAACTTCTAGAGGTTCCTTCTGCGTCGTGAGCCGGACAATCTCTTTCATGAGACCCTGAAGTAGCTTTTCTTGCCGAACTGTATGAGATCTGTAAGAGCAAGGACCAATTCCTTGATGAAGACTCACTTCCGATGGGAGACCTTGCCCCATAATTCAACATAGCCTCGCTGCTTGAGCGTCAGGCAGCATAAATGTTGTAATCAGCGATCAGCGTACCGTAGTACGTTGATCTCCCCCCAAACCTGAGCCTCTCTGGCGTGATCACCAGCTTCTATGAAATGCCTACAAACCTGGACCTGGACGACTGCAGCGAGATACCAGCAGATCTGTGGACATCAGGCGTTGAAGTTCGGCAAGAAGACAACCCATACCGTGACAAATGGATGCAGCCGGGTGAGGTCAAGAGAAGTTGCTGAAAGCATGAAATAAGCTGATAGTATTGCATGAGCAGCTTTGATACACCGGTTAGTTGAGGTGCGTTGTAAGTCATTGAGATCCATGTATGGATTGTGAAGAGTTATCGTGGCTCTGTCAATAACATTTAGCCAAGTTGATTGAACAGCAGCATCTAGGCTTACGCATGAGGTATTATGTGAACCATGTACAAGTCAGTATCGACACATTGTGCGCTTCCTGAAATGTCCGTGACACCAACGTTGAATCTATATATGTGAGGAAGATTCTCGAGGAAATCGTGATGGATGAGAGTATCCAACTCGCTGAACCCCGGTAGTACAAAAGGATCTTGGTGCTTGCTTGGCGCTGTTGGGGCGCGTAGATTACCTCGCACATTGAAATCCGTGACACGACCAAACATCATAACAGCCTTGATAAGAAGCAGAAAGGAATCTGTGTACCTGGGGAGATGTGTGGTGAATATGTCTTCCGAGCACATATCCTGAGGATTGCTTGGAATTAGTTGCTAATTTCTGAATTAGCAGGCAGATATTCCAGATGAAGTTGTTAGTACTTCGCGATCAAAGTCTTCGCCCCTCAAGGGAAGCTCAGTACCGATATCTTGCTCATCAATTGCATGGATCCAGCCACCAACGGAGACAATGCGGTCAAAAACTACTGACATCCACCAAGTACGCCGTCGGGTTTCGAGGTCACGAAAGTCTTTTGGAGGTGGTAAATATCCGCCCGGAGAGCCACTGCCGTGTGTAGAGAATGTTCCCGGGTAATTCAGTCGCAACGGTACTGCGACACGAGTTTGAAAACCAGCAAAGATCCAGATTTCAACCCATCGGCCCTCTTGATAGAAATACCACGAAAGGAGGATGCAGGCCTGAACGACGTGAAATATGTCTTCTCCTGTAGCCATTGTTTTGTCGATATATTGTCGGGTTTTGCTTGCGTGATATTCAGCGAACTCATCCCTGCGAGACCCATCAGGAAGCACCGCAACGTTGCGTGATGACCAGCGAGAGGCTGACGCACACTAAACTTTTGGTCAGTAAAATAAATGACGCAAGGAAATATTTTACGATGGCATGGAGAATTGCAGAATGTGGGAATGCAGGGTCCCGAGGATGAAGACGCATTGCAGATAAAAACGAAGGGCGGTGGAGTATTCGCGGACCGCAAGGATCACATTTAAAGAATACCTCTATGCTGTGATGCAAAGTCAGCGCCACTTCGTTGGAAGGCGAGAAAAGATTGCCACACACTAGTGATTGAGTATATGAGGCTCAGGGAGATCGGGGTTCCATCCCGAGTATATGAGATCCAGTATGGCCTCGGCAGAACTTCGGTCTGTTACTCCGTGTAGTTCTGGAATTGGACTATCTTGTCGAGAAGCCAACTGCGAGACATTCTTAATACTGTGAAGTAAAGGTTTGCTCCCTACGGTGGGTGTTTGACCACCGAAGGCCGAGGAGGATGTTGTTGAACCTGGTCTGTAATAAGCTTGGTTATGATGGGTGGGTGACACGGTATTGCTCTGCTCTTGCAGCTGATTTTTGAGCTTTGCTGGATTCATGTAAGGTCTTTCACGGTCAGCTCTGCGGAAAAGATACAGGCGTACAGACTTCCTCTTCAAGCATCCGTATTTTTTCAACTGGATCTGTGTCTGGAGCAAGTGCCAACCCATCGACCGGGTCATAAACGCATTGTGGTTCTGCTGGATGTCTGGCCACTTTTGAGCGCTATGCCATCATCACCCAGTCAGTGCGCTTACGCATATCCGGGAGGTGTGGGAACACTGATTAGGGATTGCCACTGTCTGGAAGAAGATCAGAAGTATACTCCGCTGCAGAGGGAAGGACCACCGACTTGACGCAAGTACTACAATGAGGACGAGCGGCATCACATTTCTGTTCACAGATTGGTCAGCGCTCAGCATTTGGAGGGACTGAAAGTTCATTGAAACTTACAAGCTTCCGCTTGCGACACGAGCGACAGGCCTAAGGGGGCATGGTCTCCTTGGTAAAGATGCTTATACCTATGAAATGATGGCGCCAACCTGATTCCTACGGAGAGCAGGACGACCTGCAATGCTAGTGCTAGAGGTGGCTCTTGGCATGTGTTTCGCTTGTGACGGACTCGGATATATGCCAGTGGTGCCTTTGGTGTCCCTGTCACAGGTCGCGAGCTGAGCGCGCTGAGCAATATGCACGGGCAGAAGCGCACTACGCGGTTCAAACAGACTCCCCTCCCTAGTTCGTACGAACCCCGGATATGATTCAGTGAGAATAAGTATCGATGATTGGCAGGGGACAGTCACTGAAAGCTACTGAAGCTTGGCCTGAAGAGTCAACCTGGGGTGTTGCCGTTGGATTCTTGCCATAATGATGCTTACATTTGCGCACCGGACTTCGAAAGTGGAGTCCCAAATCGAGGATTCGTACGGGTGCGGGATAACAAGCACAGGCGGGGATTCATCGCATCGATCATCACCGCGGGACGAGTTGATGCAGCCTAGACTCGTGCACATTTGCGATTAATCACGCCGGTACAACGTAATGCCAACAAATCCGCTTGCTCTCCGTCGTCGCTCTTCCCAGTCAATTTATTTCCATCATGGGCAACTGATCGATCTCTCCCTATAACATCAAACAGCAACACGTCGATCGCACCAAGCTCGGATAGTTTGGCACCAAGGTTGATCTTTTCATGCTTGCACCCAGAGCACCATGCGCTCAAGCTCATCACCGACGATGAATTGCGAAATAATGACTGAACAATCATGACCTATGGCTGTTAATAGTCGCCATCTATGACATATTCGAGTCCCTCACAAAACAGTGGCCACAACGCGTCTGGTATGTGGGACATGCCTGAACTCAGTGAGGTATATGCCTATGTCCTGAGTCAGTAGGGCCCGTCAATACACAAAGCATTGAAACACGCCTTGCCATGTCCCAAGGTTCAAAGATCCATTCGTGATTGGCACTGATATCGTGGAGCCGACAAGGGTTGCTTTGGTGTGTGACACACTGTGTCCGTTAGGACTCGGCGGCTCACAGGAAATTTTCTGAACTTACGAATCACTACAAGGAGGCACATACAACGACATCGTCAGAATGGGCAGACGTTCGAATTCACGGATGCAGGGGCGACATACTCTCGACCTTCATCAGTGTGTCTCCATTCTAGAGTCTCCGGAACGATAGTATCCAGCGCCATATCCATGTCTAGGATGTATAGAATATGTAGTCGCGCCAAAACTAGATACCCAAAACTACCTTTGCGAACATCTGCATGCAAGTTAGATATACCAAAGGTGGACCAGTGGTTTGGGGCGCTTGCCTGAGTCAAAATTTTCATTGATAGACAACGCTGCAGAAGTGTGTTGGCTGTGGGCAGTCTAGTCGGTGAGGGTCCTACTCCGGGAGATCTTCACCCACATGAAAAGAAATAGCATCCCAACCTAGAGGGATATCAGGAATATAACAACTACATCCGACCCAACATCAAGAAGTTAAGCTGTACCTTGACGTCTTTTATACCCTCAGATATCTGGGCCAGGACATCGTCTGTTACGAGATGACAACCCTTGGAGCGCCTTGGAAGACTAAATGTTTTTTGCCATCCCATACTGGTGCCGACACTGCGATAAGAGAGACGTGGATTACGAAGAGTAGTAGAACTGTCTACAAGCGTGGGAGTTGGTCCAGGGGGTATTACTACTCATCCACCTCTTCGATAGTAACTACGATCAATCATCTGTGTTCCCATACCTCCTAGAGCGATCTAATCCACCACGGTTGCCTGGAACATTCCGATTTCGACAGTGATTGGCGTAGTGTCCCTTCTCACCACACTGCGGAAATGATGAGAAAATTAGCGAAGCGGACGCGGGAGCTTACCTTGAAACAGAGCACATCATCCAAGTTTCGACGGGGTCCATTTGAACTAATCGCGGCGTTCCCTTGACTAGTGGTGGACCCACCCAAATTCCCTCGATCGTAGTCGGCATACCGACCGTAGCCGGGGGGAGGTGGGCCAAGGTCACGGTTTGAAGGGGGCGAAGGTGGCTCATAAGCCCTTGGCGAGGGCAAGCTAGGCTTCGGACTAAAAGCAACCATTATTGAATGCGAATAAAGAAGGATTCTCCACTCACTGTCCGCGGGGACACTCTGGTCCTAATGGACAGAGGCCAGTCAGGTATAGCTGGCACGCTACACGCCGGACATGCTTTCGGGGACAAAAGGGGCCTATCCTATAAGGAAAAACCGAGCTATGGTGCGAAGGAAATTAGCTCACCAAGTTTACAGAACCCTCGCTTGTAGTCTGGGCACTCTACACGACGCTCCTTAGGGTGAGCATAGAGACACTCGTCTCCAGCAGAACAATAGCCATATTTTGCAAACCACCAACACTCTGGCATACGCCGGAGATTGTATTCATGAAGAAACTCGCAAGCGTCGCCCTTCTTGCACAAACCGCGGAGCCAGTGCTTGCAAACGGTGGCCAAGCGCTCCCGGTCTCGGGGATGTGTAGGTAACTGCTTGGGAGGCTGAAAATTTTGGGAAGACGGCGTGGTGTGTCTCAAGGGACAATGTAGGGGGCCAAGAGGACAGCCCGTGGGTGTTAGCGAGAGACGACAGATCTGGTCATCTAGGATGCGTTGGGAATAGGGCGGATTTGGAAGGGCGGATGGACTGACCTTTGTCAAGCTTTAGACCGAGGTCAGTCTTGATGAATAGTTCCTCTGGGAAGTTGTTTTGGTGGAACTGGGGATGGACGATGTCTCTCAGCGTGGATGGCCCTGCGAGTGGGCCGGACATGGTCGCGAAGATGGATCACCTTCAAAAGTGGCTTACAGATACAAGCACACGTGTCTTCAGAGTCTTTCCCGAAAAGGCAAGTCTATCCGTTAGACGTCGACATGCATAAAGTAAAACAGCCGGGGTTGCACGAATATGCCCACCCCTTGCCAGCCCCCACTCAAGCATGTCGTCCCCTCTTGTTTTCCCCATCCAACCTAGCTCACTCGCCTCCTTTCTCGTATTCGGCCTCGCTTTTCTCGTGCTCTCCTGCGCCCTCACCACCCGCACAAGACCGCTACCCTTGGGACCCCGCCTCGGCTGGTTTGCAAGTGAGAAGCTCCCAAAAACATACCAGTGGCTCACCTATGCAAAGTGGCGGCATATCTACGGTATTTGAGAACTCCTGTTTCGCGCCAGCCTGAGGCCTGACCCTCCTTGCTAAGGTGATATGATCTACCTCCGCATCTTCGGAAACCCAATCATCGTAATAAATTCCCAAGAAGTTGCCGAAGAGCTCTTGGAAAGACGGAGCAGAAACTATTCTTCCCGGTTCGTCCTGTCCCCGTTTGACATCCCTGACCGATGTTAGTGATCTTGATATCATCCCAGGCCCGTGAGAACAATGGTTGTTGAACTGTACGTATCGGATGGGCAGGTAGCTCTTCGACTAATTCAGATGTTAGTATGGGTTGGGACTGGCTATTTTCCTCTATGCCATATGGTCCTCGTTGGAGAGCCCATCGCTCTCTGTTTCATCGCCACTTTCGTCGCCACATGACCTCAAGCTATCACACGATTGTACTCAAGGAGACGCATACCACTCTGAGGAATTTACTCGATTCCCCCGAGTTGTATGCTCACCATATCCGAAGGTACGTCGCAAACAGGCTTCCAGTCCCTCGCTCAGGGGTTGGATCAGGATGGCGGCTGCAATTATCATGAAAATATCATATGGTCACGAGATCACCGAGAAAGGTGATGTCTACGTGACTATTGCAGATGAAGCAATGCAAGGGCTTAGTAAAGCCGGCATATTCGGGACTTTTCTCGTTGACTATCTTCCATTCCGTAAGTTTGCCGTTCGCAGGTGGGCTTGGCTCTGATCCCGTCGACCTTCATCAGTCAAGCATATCCCAGAGTCCATGCCTGGAGCTGGGTTCAAACGACAGGCTCGCGTATGGAGAGCAATGGCCAGGAAGATGATCGAAAAACCATTTCAAATGGTAAAAGAACGCATGGAAAACGGTGCTGCATCTTCTTGTTTTGCGCAGAAGGAGCTCGAAATGTGGATGCAGTCATCTGAGCGTGACCCTGAGTATGAGACACTTATCAAAAACGTTGCAGGCATTTCATACGCAGGTAAAGTTGCAAAGCTTCGTTAGCGCCTGAATGTCCGTGCTCAAATCAAACAGCTGGTGCAGACACAGTCCGTGCTCCGCTTATTCAAGTATACATGCATCTCCGACTGAGCTCATCATCTAGACTGTCTCTACTCTCCTATCCTTCATCCTGGCGATGGTAGTCCACCCCGAGGTGCAACGTAAGATCCAACGACAGTTGGATGATGCCTTGGGAATGCAGAGACTCCCGACCTTTGCTGACCGTAAAAAAGTTCCATTTATCGATTGCGTTGTTTGGGAGTGCCTGAGATGGAATCCTGTGTTACCATTGGGACTCGTCCATCTTGTTTCAGAGGACGATGAGTACAGAGGACATTTCGTCCCGAAGGGGACATCCATTCTACCGAATGTCTGGTTAGCATCGTTCTCGAGCTTACCCTAAAAATTACTGATGAGATTCAGGGGAATGCTTCACGATGAGAGGTGTTACCCAAACCCCATGGAGTTTGACCCTGATCGTTTCGTTGACCAAGAAATAAACGCGAAATCAGGGATCAACAAATTTCCTCAAGCCGCTTTCGGATTTGGGAGACGGTAAGAACATCATGTGCTCGTCGGGTAGGCTCTGAATTACGGAGCCATAGACTGTGCCCCGGACGATGGCTCGCGATGGATTCGGTTTGGATAGCTGTTGCGTCAATACTCACAGTTTACACCGTTGAGAAGGCACTCTCGGAGGACGGGGCGGAAATCAGCCCTTCGATTGAATACACGTCCTCTCTTATTAGGTCCGTCCTCATTGCACCCATTGAGGTCACTAACAATTCTGAGAGACGCACTCAGCCGCCCGAAACCTTTCAAGTGTCGTTTTGTGCCTAGAAATGAAAGGGCTTTATATCTTATCAAACAGACTGGCTTTAACCCAGGCACATCCGATCATCTGGATAAGTGCTTGGAATGAGGTATTGTGTTTCAGAGCTCATTACGATTCATCACCTCCATTCATACAAACGACCACTCGTTTCCTACCTATGAGTTGATGTCCATGAGATCAATTGTGTCTACCAGCATCCTAGTACTTCCACTCCCACACCCATACCTTTCACTCTATCTACTGCCTCCTGTAGCTGCTTTGTCCACGATAGGTTGGGACCTTTTTGCCCTGGGATAGCGCCAACTTCAAGAAAATAAACATCATCGAACGGTCTACCGTGGACTGACGGACGCCTATCAATTCGCTCTACGACAATATCGAGCATGCTGATCACTCTAGGAATATTCAACGTTGGCTTCACCGAGTCACCAGGAGGGACCTGAAGTCGTAGCAGAGCCATGCTCTCCGTTGATAGAGGACATCCCTTTGGAAGAGCTACGTCCAGGCCCTGTGAAAGGATGTAAAAGCGAGTGAAATTTTCTGTGGACGAGATCGGTTGCGTCCACGACAGCCAGGACAGACCACTGACCTGTTTGGTCCTGGATATTCTCTTCCAAAATTTCTAGTCCTTCATAGATAGTGATAACCACCGACGAGCATATCGCAGCGCATCTCATCGGGTCCAGTCCGTTTTCAGCCGAGAGCAGTCTTTTCGCCGCGTTCGCCGTGGAATCTGTAGGCACTAAAGATGCTTGAGGCAAGTGTTCGGTTAACCACCCCCGGCACTGTCCCAAAGCCTGAGCCATCGTGAAATGGAGTCCAGTAGTACTAATGATTTCATCACAAGAACTTACTTGCTCGTGGCTCAGTATTTTCTCGATGTCCTCCAATTTCACCCCTAGTCGGGCCACCAGAGAGTGTTTTACAGCAAAGACAGTGACACCCCTCACGAAAGTCTCTTGACCAACCGCAGGGATACGCAAGACGTTATAAGATTCAACAACTGAACCATTTATGCTATTTTCTTGAGGAATTATCCCGAATGGCACGACAGCCGACAATGTTTGCTGGACATCTGGCGAATATTGGCTCTCCTCTCGATGGACATGTTGCCGCAGCTCACCTGTGATTGTCGGCCGAGTGAGGTATTCGACAGAATCGCCAAAGTACTCGAGCGCTGCCTGCGAGGATTGTTAGCGAATTATCGAATAATTAAAAGAGGACGGTGACCTGGTGGGAATAAGTCCCAAGTGGACCCAGGAAAGCCAATCGCGGCTTTTCCGGATTTCCAGAGACTGACATATAACTGTGGAAATATTTCAAACCCGTTTGTATGGCTCCGATCATTGCATTCTATAGGCTACCTGCCAAGTTGTCAGACGATTTAAAGGTTGCTTTCTACCAAGTTCGACAATACGACCAAATAGACCGTTCCATTGCGTTCCGTGAACCAATTAGTGCCGATCCTGCTAGGGGGCATCCGCTATGCTTCATCCGACTCCACTATGTATGTCGTCCGGGTCGGCGCTGCGTCCAGTTCTCGCAGATGGACATCTGGGATCTGAGAGACAGTGCGACGTATGAAAAAGTTCGAGCCACCGGTCGATGGTGTAGCAGTATCAACTTGAACCAGTGTTTGTCCTTGCGCTCTGTGACTTTCCGCGCAGGCATACGCTGCTGCAGTGATTGGAAGTGTCGTCTGATGAAAATTTTTGTGAGCAGTTGCGCCTGGAATGCCGATTATCGGGGTGAAGACGGAACGAGCGTTGGATAGGTTCCATCGGGACTACGAGCGCTAGGCTCCAGCCCGGGTAATGGCAAGGCTGCGCGTATTCTGTCGAGTTTAACAAGAACGATGGTTACAATTGGTCGGAACCGGCACAGACGAACGTCGGATTTTCGACTACATACGTCTCTGGGTTCGTCCGGGTGAAGAATAACATGACGATCGGCCCTCTTGCTATACTAACTTGTTTAGTTGTTTGCACTACCGTACACGACCTACATACACGAATGTGTAATTTCATCCACGACGAAAACCAAGTATAAATTGTCCACTCAAGCATCCTCCATAAAACCATAGTAGGGCTTCATGAATGTCTGATTCTGGACGACACTGGAAAGGAGGAAATCATCCGCCACCGTGCAAACCGGTACGCCATTCACAGGAACAGCGACAGTGACTGAAGGTCCGCATACTTCGAGAATGCAAGTGTCCAGCATCTTCTGGTACCGAGCTACATCAAGAGCACGTCTCTTCTGCATTGCGCGGAGAAAGGAACTGCTCACTGCTCACCAGATAATGGCATTCTCTCACCCATCTTCCCTAATGCGGTGCTATAGAAGTAGTATATGGAGGGGATCCGAATCAGTCTACTATGTAAGGTGTCCATCGAGCATACCAACCGGATGAATTCAAGCTCAACTTGAAGTGTGTCGATTTGCTGGGTGCCACTGGCGTCCTGAGCCGCCTTCAGGAACCGTGCAAAAACTCGACCTGCTAGAAACCAACAAAACTACCATCTGCGAGTCAGTGCAATCCGTTGGCAAGAGACGACTATCTCACAGGACAAAACGGGTCTAGAAGTCCCAGGTCATAGTTCGTGGACAATACTACATAGACGAGCTCTAGAATTCCCCGTGCAGCGTGTAAGATTTTCATAGCGGAAGTGCAGATACTGCTCCTCGCGTTTGAATGGGGCTCATGCAAGAGAATAATCGATCTCGAAAGGGCCCAGTCAGGATGCAGTTAGGTGAATCTGAGAGACTAGAACCTACGCATGTAGTGCCAGATGGGTGGTGTATAGATGAGGATCTACGCAGTTGTCTACCAATGGATCCTTGAATTCATGCGATAACGAGGACCGAAACGAAAAAACGAGGTCATCTAGTTGACTGAAGGTGGTCGTAGAACGGACGTCAGGCTCGTTCCATCGATTCATTCTCGTGCTTTTCGACCCAGGATCTCCAAGATGTTCCATGACTCGAAACCTATGGTTGAAATTTTTGATGCGAGAGATTATCAACATAACCTTGATGTAAAGTGTGAATGAATCCGTTAGTTCGGGAGGGTGATCTAAGTACGATTCACGAAGATGCGACCATTGGCGATGTTCTGCACCAGGGATCTGGATGTGCATCAATATGGTGACACGAAAGGATCCTGGAATACCGACTCCAGCATCTAGTTTTGCTCTGGGAAGAGGTAAAAGTTGAGCGATATCGTTATCGTCGAGCGACACGGCCCATCCGTTTCCAGCACCGTATTGCCGATCAATCGTGTAGGCTAACCAAAATACATTGCGACGTGTTTCATCCTCCACAAGAGTGAGAGGAGCCGGTATTATTGACATAGACTTCGCAGTTGTATTCAACGCATGAAATGGTGGGCACAAGTTCAGACCAAGTGGGACTGCAATGCGTAATGATTGTCCTGTGGAAACAAAAAGCTGAGGAGTGTCTCAGTACCTGAGCACTTGCTTTATGAACATGAACCGGACCTCAATCCATCTAGGAAGGTAAATTTCAAGCTCCTACACCAACACCGTCCACAACAGCAGCTGTTAGCTCACCTTGCGTGAACCCAATAATACCATGACAAAATGACGGTCGCTAGGGGTATATTGGCATTTGGATTTGTTGTCAAGGAAGGGATCACACCTTGTAAACATTGCAATGGTTGTTGTCCGCTCATCAGATGTTTGTTGATTTCATTTTTTGCATACATCGCCTGTTGTTCTGCAAAATCAGGGGCACTCGATCCCAATTGTTGTCTATTTGCTACCGTGTATAGTGAACCAACTGCACAGACAGCGTGGAGAACAGGTGGTGAAGGGAAGTCAGGGTGGTCGGGCGGCAATGAGAGGGAAGTCAGAAAAGTGGACATATTGAACAATCGAGTGGCGTGTAGGTGAAAAGCAAAAAAGGTATCGACACTATTAGCTTTGTTGTTCAGACCTAGATTTACAGGGGATACTGGGAAGCGACTTACATATGTCGAAGAAGGTCAGGACGAGGGAGGTGCTGTGGCCACTTCGGGAAAAGAACGCCTACAATGATGTCTAACCTTGGTTCAGGTATAGAAGTCCAGTCGATTACCTAACTCTGCCGGAATGCTTCCTATAAAACCTTCGAATACCCCAGTGACCGACGAGCTGTCATTCAGGATAGACGGATCGGCATAACCAGCAGCCCCGAAACTATCGAAACTGTGAGAAGCTGGAACCGATACTGCTATGGACATAGAGTGTGGTGCTGCAAGGCTTGAGGATGTGGAAGATTGTGGAAGATTCATGGACGATCCAGCAAAAGACGCGATTAAGTCCTGCTTCTCTTTCAATAAGGCTTCTAGTTCCACTAGTGTCTAATATCAGCGGACATCCCCACAAAATGAAACCCGACGCACGAATACGACTCTCTAGACGTTCATACCCATTTATCGGGATCTCAGGGTATGTATCAGGGGTGCTAACATCGGGAACTAAGGCGTTTGGATGAGGGATTTATCATCCAGATGGATAGATGAATTTACCCTCGTCAAATGTGCACTTGGGGTTCAGCGGTAGATGAGAACCCTCCTGGGCATGCGCAAGTGCATAGGAATGCGAACGGACACAAGTCGAACAAGGCAGTTTGGCGTCACTATACGGCAGGAACTTACTTAGCGAACGACCTCGATCTCTCGGAAGCGACGTCAAGTACCATTTCTTAAGTGTCAAGAATGTTAGTAATTAGTAGTACATTCTGGAAGTGCACGCCGGGTCATCTTACCAATTTCCGTCGTCTGCATTGATGACAAGCCTCCAATAACCTTTAGAGAGTAGGAGAACGCTGGATCCGACAAGAATCACCTGATTTTTCTTCAGTATACTTCTATTGTTCTTGCTTAGGCTCGAGATTGGTGACCCGCTAAGGATTTTGGGCATGCTTGGGGTAGTCCTGATAGAGAGTGTAAGTTGGCCAATGTTGGATTTACTGCACTGGATCTCGGGAATGCCCGGCTGGAACGATTGTACAAGGCTCAGCGCTCAGGTTGGACTTCAGGGTGCTTACGGTCGTACCTACCAGCACCGGTAAATCCGGACAGTCGTTCGTTCTCATAAAGCTTCCGTGTCCGAGCAAGGAGACAGCTTTCATGGCGAAAGCACGGCCAAGTTTATTGTGGCATGCGGGAGAAAGTCAACCACACTATTCTTGAAACGTTCTCTCTCAGTTGAGTCCAAAGAGCCGGAAAACGTATATTCTAGTGGGCAGGAGGAAAGAATAGAGAAATAGCATACCGGTCGTAAGGTGAGCAAGACATAAATGGGTGTGAAATGCAGAGGAAATCCATCTACAGAAGGAAATGTCGGAAATGTCCCCTCAGCCTCTGGTTCAATTATCTCATCAATCATACGATCACACATCCTCGGCCGCGCTTCTCTTTCTTTGGGGGTGGGTTTACTGGTAGGTCAAACATGAGAACTGCACGCGACAAAAGTGCGTATCACTCACGAACGGCACGGATGGCTTCATCAAATACGGTCTTTAAACCCTTCTGTGTCAAAGCTGAGCACTCCAGGTATTTGACAGCTCCTATGTCCCGAGCCATGGAAACACCTTGACTGTACTGAATAGGCTGCATACGGCTGATGGTTGTGTCGTTGATGGGTAATGGTGGATGGAAAATTGATTCAAGGTACTAACCGGTCACGTAATTTCTCGATAGTAACAGGATCCTCGCGCAAATCCAGTTTCGTGCCAACCAAAACTACCGAGGTAGATGGTGCGTGGTGCGAAATCTCGGGCCACCACTAAGGGGATGGCGTGGGCTTGATTGCAATCCTCGGAGCTTGATGGAACGTACCTTAGTCCTGACATTTTCATAGCTTGGCGGGCTGACTAGGGAGAAGCAGATCAAGAAGACGTCCGTCTGGGGATAAGAGAGTGGACGAAGACGATCATAATCTTCTTGTCCGGCCGTATCCCACAACCCTAGAGAAATGGTCTTGCCGTCCACCATCACATTTGCAGAGTAATTATCAAAGACTTTTCCCGCATGAGCAAGGGTTGAGTTAAGTCATGGGAGTTAAAAGTACCTGTTGGTATGTATTCTCCCTGGAACCATGCTGTCAGAAGTTATGTACTGATAAGCACGCATCCAGGGCTCACCGGGAAGGCATTCGTGGTATAAGATATGAGGAGGCAAGTCTGACAGTAGGCGATAAGCGTTCCTGTTTGGAGGGTTGCAAAGTTCTCTACATGCCTTTCCGACGGCACCATCGCCCACCACGACACCTTTTGGGTCATGTCATGAGGAAACGGGTCAATTACACTGTATGACATACATTTGATGGCTTGCATTATGGTCTACTTCACGACGGGCACTCAGAGAGGGTTGAATGCACGAGAGTAGTGATCGGGCTACCAATTCTAGAGGTAAGGTCGTTCTCGTAGGGAGGCCGAGTGAGCACACCTGAGTTTAGCGCTTGGGTGAGAGCAGACAAGCGGTGTGTAGTGAAGGTGTCGCAGGACGCAAACAGGCTGTACTTGATGCTAGCCTGATATCCTTGATGAGGACTACACGCGAGACGCTGCCCCACCAATTTTTTTCACACGACTCGGCAGCCAATACAATGATAGCATCTGCTATTTGTTTGATACGACGAAAAAATACACGACGATTCCAAAACACTTTACAAGTAGGTTATGCAACGAGTACGAAGATCTGACGATCCAAAAGGCCTGGATTCTATGCCCACGGCCGTGCGCGATATAATAAGTCAAAGTCAAAGGCGGCATCGGCCACACGAATAGATAGCTATGAGTAACGCATACCGCTCACTCAACGCTCGTCCGTCGTCTCTTCAGGGGGGGAGAGCGGAAGTGCCTGCTACTTAATTTCTCTGTCGGGGACCCGGGGGAGCAGTCAGTGAGTACCCTTTCCACTTCCTCCTCGTCGTTCTCCATGGGAGAACCCTCAATGCCATGGTAAGATTGAGTTCGGCACGTGGACAGTCTGAAGGGGGCCATCAAACCAATTCCGAGGCCCACGAGACCGGCTTCCAACTCCGGCGCACCCACATCAGAGTGACGAGCATTCCTAACTACTGGGCTTTCAGCCTCCGAGGAAGATCCGCAAGGCGATGGAGTTCTATCTGCGCCATCTTCGCGTGTTCTTGGCTTTAACAATGGTTTGTAGAGCCCACCAAATGGATCTTCATTCGAAGATCGGACGGGGCTCTCTGTTGTACTTGAAGATGATAGTGACGCGTCAGAAAGCCAGTCCCCGTGTAAATCAAATGACGAATTCATCGTTGAAGGTTTGCGATAATGCATGCGTCGCCTGAGGCCACCACCGAGCGGCGAATCGTTGACGCGCTTGCGAAGATCAAGTGCATTGGAGGTGGGAAAAGGAGATTGACCGTCGGGGAAGAGCTGACGCGGAGACGCCCGGAATATAACGGGAGAACTACCAAACGCATCATTGAAGGGTTTACTGCGTCCAGCAGCGCTGGATGGAGTATGGATGACACTTGGGGTCCCCAGACTCGGAGAACTAGAATCGTTTGTCGAAGCTTTGATAACTGGACTGGTACCTCCCCGGACTAGCATACCAAGACACAATTCCCTCGCCCTAGAATGTAATGGGTGACTTGGGCTTGGAAATCGCCATGGCTGATCAGAGGGGAGACGCGGTGGAGAGTGACGGAACGAGGGTGTCAATGTTGGATCGTATGGAGACATTGGAAGCGTGGTTGGCGCAGTGAGTGGGGATGAAATCATTCGATCAGATACGGGATTACACAAGGGAGTTGCTTCGGGAACGCTAGCCTCCAGAGCAGCGTCGATCGTTGGATTATTACTCGAGGGAGGCGCCGGCTGGGGGGAATCTGGCCGTTCAACCACTGGTACAGACATTGTGGTAATGGCCACCTGGTCATCTTGATCTCTGTTCTGGATGGTGCTGCCTGAGGGGATAAGAAGGGGTCTTGGTTTGGACTTGTTATTATTGAGTCGATCTGTGGATGTCTTGTTAACTCGGTGTAGATCTCCCGATAAATTCTCCTTGTCAGAAAGGGTACTGCGATGCTGGTCCTCTGTCAAGGCGTCAAGGGCGAGCTACAATGGATCGCACAGGTAACCCACTGTTTGATCCTCGTCCACTACGATTACGATCATTTCCGTCGCGACGGTTTGACATTGCAATCTTATGCTTTTCGTACACATGACGTCGCCACATACTCTTTGCATTAACGCCAGCATATGTTCTTCTACAGAAAGTGCAACGTAGTCGCGGCTCCTCCCCTTCTGGCCAACCGTCAGGACCTAAAGCCTTTAGATCCTTTTTCTTGGCGGGGCACCAGCCTCTAGGAGGCTCAAGTTGGGGAGGGTAAGGGACAGCGTCAGGATTTGTCGAGACGGAGGAAATAAAATCGTGAGCATCCAAGAACCACTCGGAATTGGCGGCCATGAGGGAATAGGAGAGACCTTCAGGAAAGAGGTGGGCGTCAGGGAATGCGATAAAGGGTGGGTGAATGAGGACGACATTGGGATCTGATGGGGAGGGGTCCATGAGAGGTACGTGATGTGCTAGCGAAGCATGATTTCGGGCTGGGGGGAGCTTGGACGAATTTGGGACATGAGATGCGGGGGCGCTGTTGGGTGCATAGGGCTTTGGATGGAAGGAGTCGGCAGCAGGGGGGAAGAAAGCAAGATCAGCGGAAGGGGAAAGACGGCGCTTGAGAGGGCGTGAGGACGAGGCGGATGGATTTGGAGGGAAGGCGAGGGGGGCGGAGAGTGACATGGGCTGAAGAGACGAGCGGGCGGAGAGGGTCGACGAGAAAAGCCTGCGCTTATTTCACCAGATTTCAAGCGGAGTTGACACGCTCATCACAACAACGCGTCCGTCACGTGACTTATATTGGCCTACATTAATGACTTACAACGCCAAACTCACATAACTGTCGCACAATGAGACTCGTTCACACTCAAAGGGCAGTCTTCGCTCACCCAGCCATCATAATAAACCCCCCGAGTGGCGTAATGGGGCCCAAAAACTTGAATCTTTACAAACGTCAGTGGTCCAACCGATAGTCGTACAAGATGCGTACCGTTTCAGGACAAGCAACATGATGCTTCCCGAGAACAACACACCGCCCGTTAGTAGGGCCGGTCCAGCGAAGCGGTGTGTGGAGAATCTGCGGTGCATGGACACAAGCATCAATCCAAGCCCATTGACAATCTTGTATTTCATGGTCAGACACCGGACAATCCCAAAGAGAGGCTGCAAACCGCATAGGTCGACGCTGTCCCCCACGCGTTGAGGTCGTCGGCAGTGATCCCCGCTCGGCGTTTGAGTGCATGTGCGCCAAACGCTCCACTGAGCATTCCAGCGAAAGCTATTGTGCCATCGCCCCGTGAGTCAACATAGCAGTTGCGTGAACGTGGAGACCAACCCAGGATGGCACCTGACCTCCATAGAAACGGTGAGGTATCACCAACACTCAGCGCGGAGGGCAACAACGGCGACGAGGAGCCAGGAGTAGTCATTGAGAGAAGTTAACCAGGTCGGGTGGGTACGCCAACTTGAACAAGTGCCCAAATAGGCGTAATCAATCACATCGTTACTACACCCGTCGGGTGGTTGCAAACACACGGAAGTCTCAGGGCAAGCAGGGTTGAGATTGCGACAATGGTATATTGCAGTCCAGACATGAAGCAACGCGCGCTACAGCTACTTGAGTGCTGGAAGATGAAAAAGGTCACCGAGGCTTTGGGTGTTTTCGAGACGCAGCATCAATAGTTGAGCTGACAACTATGAGGAGTATGGTCGAGTCCATCCACCTTCCGTCCTTCGTGGACGACCCCAATTACTTAACCCCGCAGTTCTCGCTGAGCTGAATGACCTCGATGATCCATGAAACTCCCTTCTTGTTCCTTGGCGAGACTGGTGACTGGCTCCCCGTCTACATATCATACCCAGCCGATCTCGACAACCGCATCGTACGACAATCCGCGTGACATTGGATTTGACTCAAGGTCTTCAAACACACAGCTTCCCAGCAGGACAGTAAGGATGGCTTGTTCAATTATGTGACCGTGCGCCTGTAGGTGAGTCCGTGATGCACAAACGTGGAGTGCCGACCCATCATTCTTGCCCTCACTACTACATCAAGCTCATCGGTAGCCGCGTTGCCGCATCAGACAAGCCAACAATGCTGCCGGTGACTCCATCGTCATTGAATTCTACATGATATCAGAGGTGGCATGGTTTGTATATTCCCGAAAGAGCCTTCCTCTGTGCCGTGAGCTTCCAAACCACTACCATACTTGCAATAAGGGTCGCCATCGTTGTAGTCATTAATAGCCGTGATTATGGAGATTTCTGAGTATTTAAAATGTGTGCGGGGAAAGAGCTTGGGACGATGATTTTCTGAATTTTACGAATTTCTCATTTTCGTCGGATCGGCGTGTTTGCGCGCGCCACCCGGACAACTTGAAGAATTCCCGAAATAGATTGAAGTATAACTTTGACTTTTCACTGCTTTCGCTCAACTTTGACTGCCATGGGCAAAGCCCAAAAGAAAACCGGCAAAGGTCGTCTTGACAAGTATTATAAACTTGCCAAGTGCGTGTGGCTATCCGTATCGCACACCTCCATGACTGATATTCCCAAGAGAGCAGGGCTACCGCGCCCGCTCGGCCTTCAAGCTCATTCAACTCAACAAGAAATATGCTTTTCTCGAGTCTGCGCGCTGCTGTATTGATCTTTGCGCGGCCCCTGGTGGTTGGCTTCAGGTTGCAAGCAAGTATATGCCAACCAACAGCGTGATCGTCGGTGCGGCACGCCGCTCCTGTCAAACCCATCCCATATCAAATCACCATTCATTATCCAGGCGTCGATTTGGTACCAATTAAACCAATACCAAGAGTTGTGACGTTTGCTGCAGATATCACTACCATCCACTGTCGTAATCTCCTCCGGGGTGAACTCAAAGACTGGAAAGCAGATGTCGTGCTTCACGATGGTGCGCCCAATGTCGGTACTGCGTGGGTTCAGGATGCGTATGGCCAGTCTGAGCTCGTTCTTATGAGTTTGAAATTGGCGGTTGAATTCCTCGTCAAAGGAGGAACATTTGTCACTAAAGTCTTCCGGAGTGTCGATTACAATAATCTTATCTGGGTGTTCAGCCAGTTATTTGCAAAAGTAGAGGCGACCAAGCCACCTTCTTCGAGGCAAGTTGTTATGTTATCATTCAAATTGGTCGAAGTGCTTAGGATCATTTACAGGAATGTCTCTGCCGAGATCTTTGTCGTGTGCCGGGAGTTCCTTGCTCCAAAACACATTGACCCGAAATTCCTTGACCCTAGGCATGTGTTCAAGGATCTGAGCTCTGGGCTCTCTGGTCACGACAAAGGTTCATCAGCCAACAACGCACAGGCCAATGTCTTTCAACCAGAGAAAAAACGCAGAAGACGAGACGGGTACGACGACGGCGACTATACACTCTTCACTAAAACCTCCGCGAGCGAATTCGTCCACAGCCCCGAACCCATTAATGTGCTCGGTCTCGCGAATAAAATTACATTTGAAACCGAGGAGGAGAAACGGTACGAAATCTGTGATCCTCATTCCAAAACAACCGAGCTGGCTGTCGTACAGGTGGCTGAAACTCAGTATTACTACTCCGGACATTAAAGTCAATTTTGAAGATCTCAAGGTGCTAGGCAAAGGTGATTTCAAGGCCTTGTTGAAATGGCGGGTAGCTGTACGGGAGGAGGTGACCCTTTTCAGACTATCAACTCGCTTTTGCTCATGAGTCTCCCCGAAGCTTGGCCTGGAGGTGAAGACCAAGCCCACTGCCGAACTTACGGAGGCAGTTGAAATATCTGAAGTGGTTGGTGAGGAGCAGCAGATACAAGAGGAGGTTAGATTTTCGTCGTATCCATTGTTTCTCTAATCGACTGTCCACGTCAGCTTGAGAGACGGAATGCAGAGGCAGCAGCGAAAGCAAAACGTTCTCGGAGAAGGGCCAACGAAATCAAAGCGAAAACAATCCAACGACTGCAGCTGCAGATGACAGCTCCTCTGGACATCGGCCTTGAACAAAATGATGCATCACTGAACATGGGTCAAGACGACATGTTTGACCTCGTTGAAACGCAGAGGGAACTTCGGAAAAAGGGTGGCATCAGCAAGCTTGCCTCGGACGACGAGATGCCATCCGACGAGGAGGAGGGAGTTGAAGAAGTGGAAGGAAGCGACGAAGAATTTGGTGGTTCTGAAGAAGGAGGGGAAAGAAGAATATCGGTTCTCGAAGCTGACATGGATAGCATGTATGATGCTTATCGAGAGAAGATAAAGGAAAGGGACGCGAAGTATCGGGTGGTGGAGGCGAGGAAGAAAAAAGGTCAGCTTGAAGAATGGAGTGGCCTGAAAGACGACAATGACGTCGAGAGTGGTGATGACAGTAGCGAGGATGGTGGCTGGGAGGAGATGGCAGCAGCCAAGGAAATTGGCGACCCTTCTTCAGATGAGAGCGATTATGACGAGCCCACTTCTGGTCAGAAACGAAAACGGCCTAATTCAATCCTCAGGAAACACAACGACGTTCAACCACCCTCTCGTGCTGCGCAAGTTTGGTTTAGCCAAGACATATTCAAAGAAGTGGGGAAAGATGACGAGGATGAAGACGTAGAGATGGCTTCAAACTCAAGTGAAAGTCAACGGGATGACCAGGGAGACAAGGTATGTCACTGTCATTTGTCCTATCTCATTCTGACGGTGACAAGTCCGAGGCGAGTGATTTCGAGATCGTCCCCGCTGAATCTCGGGATGATGCCGACATATGGAACGTTGATGATGAAAATGTGGACCAAGCAAAACAGGCACACATCCAGAGTGCGGCTTTTGGCTTCCTGGCTAAACCAAGACTGATTCCTTCCGTAGAATACGGTCTAACGACTGTTGAGGCTGTCACACTCGCACAACAGTTGGTCAATCGCAGAACAACCAAAACGAACCTTCTGAATGATGGATTCAATCGCTATTCGCTTGACGACAAGGATGGCCTCCCTTCTTGGTTTCTCGACGATGAGGCAAAGTATTACAAGCCCAATATTCCTGTCACGAAGGAGGCCATTGCTATCTTGAGGGCGCGTCAGCGTGCACTTGATTCCCGCCCTATCAAGAAAATCGCAGAAGCCAAGGGTCGAAAGAAATTGCGAGTCGCCCAACGACTTGAAAAGGCTATGAAGAAAGCTGAAGGCGTGAACGCAACAGCGGACATGTCCGAACGGGAAAAAGCTCAACAAATCGAGAAGCTCATGCGGAAAGGCACAGCGAAGGGCAAGAAAAAAGAGGTCAAGCTGATAGTCGCAAAGGGCGCTCACAAGGGCATCAAAGGACGACCAAAAGGTGTTAAGGGTCGTTACACCATGGTAGATGCTAGGATGAGAAAAGAGGTATGGGCCCATCGTGGCCAACTCTAGGATTAAAATCTTACTCCCTCTCCTTAGGTACGAGCTAGAAAACGCAGCGAAAAGGCGAAAAGAAAAGGTGGCGGACGCAGATAGCTAGAATCTGAGTTCCCTTTTCTTTTTTCGATTCTTTTATTGCTCTTGAAGACTTGTAAGCCACGTGTCTATCTCTTTATTGCATCGCGTAGCATGACTTGTATGTAAACCCGAAGAGCGAAATGTCATATCCCTAGATAACCGTTTGGGGCTTATCCTTCTTGCTTCGTGATTCTAAGGACACCAAGCTAAGATGATCGCATGCTGCGAGGAAGCGCCTCCAACTCGGTCCCTCAGTAGTGCCATCAAACTTTACCTGAAAGAAGTTGAGTCTGCGAGCTATGGACAAACGGCGAACTGACCTGGCAAAGTTCCATTTTCTGGGTACTCTGACGATCTACTATGCTCTCACTACAGACTTCCACCAAATTATCCGCATTGCAATCACTTGAGATCGTTGATAATGTGTTCGGGTTGTCACTTTGTCTCAAGCTCAAGCTATCGTGAAGGTAATATGCCCTTCCTTCGTGGGTGAATGTCGATGGTGGATCGGGTTGTGACAGGCGGCCCTTATTGGTCAAGCTATGAGGACGCTCAGTGTCGCACCTTTGACGACGGGGAGTTAACGTACAAATAGAGAAACTTCTCGGCGTACTCCCCCAAGACTCGTGGCTGCTGAGTCAAAGTGATACCATCCCAATCGAAGATACAGAGCTGCACATCCATTGGGCTGAATGGCAAGACTCGTCAGGAAGTCAACTATCTATAAGTAGCAGACTAACCGGTCTGGCAACATCAAGTTGATAAATGTTTCCCTTCCCACTTTGCAGCTCGAGTCCCACCCGTTGTTCAATGCCTCGGGGCTACCGGACTGAGAGACACCTTGAGATGAGACAGAGTCTGCGCTGGAATTCGACTCGTCGGACGACGATAGCACATCCCCGAGCCTCGGCGCGTTTCCCATGTCTTGCGTTACTTGAGTGCTGGTGGATAAAGGACCAGAAAGCTCCATTTCGAACTTCAACACGTGTTGGGGTAGTTTTGAAATCTGGCCAGCTATCTGCGGCAATGTCCTGTAAATCAGCCGATATAAAGCTTTTTGTTTGCCAACGGTGACCGTCATCGTAGCAGGTGGAGCGCTGGATAAATGAAGACGTTAGCGACCCAGATAGAACCCAGTAATACCGACCTTGGAACAAAAGTCAATGGTGTGCCGGAAGTTTCAACCCATTTGAGGATGTCCGGAAGAGACAAGGTACCCCTTAGTGGAGGGAATATTGTAGCTCGCTGCGAATTATCACCTGATGATATCAAGAGATGGCCTAGCCTGAACATCATTTAGTACCCATCTGGGGAACAAGGAATATACATACGAAGCCGTAATAATTCTTTGATGATACGAGGTGCTTTCAGGCACGGCTCGGCAGACGAGTTGGCTGAGCTCCTCTCCACTCCTAGAGTACAATTAGTTATGTCAGTAACCTCTCTGCGACATACTCACTGGTCAAGGTTTAGCAGGCGGTGTGGATTGCCAGCCAGGCCACCGGTAGATACTATATTTTCGTAAGAGTCGACACCCAACCAATCCGCGACTCGGCGCAGTCGGAATGCACCACCGGAATGCATCGTCCATGGCAACGTGGAAGGAGTGACAAAAGGATATAGAGAATACAAACGCGACTCAGAAATTTCAACGGGGGAGTCCCTTATCTTGCTGGGTGGATCGTAACAAACGGTGCGTGCCTGTGTTCCAACCTAGAGACCTGGTACATCCCAAATTCATGTCACCGTAAGAAAACACACTGACCTCCAGTGAAGCGCGAAGCGCTAACCGTTTGGCAGCAATAATGTCGCTGAGATGCTTGGCACAAATGCGGACCTGTGACAATGAGCATGGTATCATAAGCTTTAAATTGAAATTGCACACCTTGCCTCTGTGACCATGATTCTCGACATACGCACCAGCTAGCCTGGATATGCGCTGCAAGAGATCTGGCCGGACAGGACGACCGGTTGGAAGTTCAAATATCTCATCAATTATGCCCTAGGATCTGACGGCTTGAAGGATGAATAAATATGTAAGAATAGTGATTGTACCTTCTTTAGGGAGCTGATATTTTCGGCCAACCCCTTCAAAGAGCCTCGTAAACCTTCAACACGTAGAGCGAGAGGGTCAGACGTCAAGGAAATATGCACGTTATACTGCGTCGACAACTGCAGCAGATCAGCCCCATCTTTTCGGGAAACGTGAATACACTATCACGGAGAACTCATCGCCCGCACCTCTTCCCATTATTAAAAACAGCTGGCTGGGTGTGACAGTGAACGCTGCAACACAGTCCGTTGAAGGGGATATTGGATATAAGGGGACAACTGACACTTTACAAGCACTTCAGTCGTATCCCGCCGCTTTCTCTCTATCTCTTTCAAAGACGGCCAACCCCATGCCTTCTCTATTATTGACTCTCCATATTCAGTCTTCCGACGTGATGAACGGGTCCATATTGGATCGAGCTTGTAGAGCTCTGTAAAACGGCGGAGTTGATCCTTGCTGAAAGATCGACAAAGCGTTTCCAGCAAGTTTGTGTACTCTGCGGCATAGCGTGACGAGTCTGGCAGCGAAAAGCTCTCCGGTTTACATCGTTCGACATCATCCAAAGTCGGCTGCAAGTCAGTTGCTCTGATGGATGCGAGGTAACGATCTAGCCGGGTCGGGTCCAGTGGATTTTTGGTGTTCGTGACTGTATGCTGCGAGTTGCTCCAGGTTGCTGTTCGCGTCCTTGCACTTGTGCCGACGGGGGTGGTAACTTCGGGATCTTGGGCACGACCAGCAACGGAGTGGGAGTAGTAAGCACTGGTGCGACGAGACAGCAGACACGAACCACACAGTGAACGTCGCACTGCACTGCATGAAAGAACCTGCGCAGACATTCAGAGGGTCTGAGCTTGGCAACGCGAAAACAGCTGAAGTGCCAGCTATTAAAAAGTCTGCACGTGACCGAAACTATATGTACTCGAGTCTCGACGGTCTTCATTTCATCAAATCCTTTGCTCCTCGCCCGCAACGATCAGCCCCTTGTCATCATCCTCTCCAATCTCACCCTCCCAACCATTCTCTGCAAGGTATCTGAAGAACTTAGCATCCTCGTCCGCGAGGTCGACCCCCGTCATATCAGGAACGAAGAAGTATGTCACCACCACTCCAGTGACACCACAGATAGCAGCGATAATGAAGGTCCAGCTTCACCGGCTGCATCAGCTGGGGACTGCACAAATAAGATAAATATTACTCGTACCGCTTTCCGAGGTTATTCTGGATGGGCGTAAACGCTTGGGTGCCAACTGCAGCACCGGTCTTCCCGATGGCTGCAGAAAGGCCGTAGCACGTCCCACTAACAACTAGTTCAAAATCTCACCAACAAACATGGATGTGATGACATACCGCACGGGGGTCGCATACGACCTGCGCAAAGGTCAAATGGATTTGACGTGAAATGGAAGAGCGAACTCACTCAGAGCTCGTCAAACCTAACATATCACCCGGTCCCTGCACTCGCATGAGTACATGAATTGAAGTCTGGGTGCCACGTACCATGTTACCAAACGACTGCATCAATCCATAGCTAAGAATAATCTCACTTAGCGAATCTCCATATGTTGATGCTACTGACTCACAAAACCACAAAAAGAGGTATAATAGTCGTGATTTTATCGTATGAAAGGCCAATGGTGAGACCCTAAGAGAGACTACTCTGTAACATGTAGCGAGCTGGGGGAGCAGGAAACTTACAAACACTAAATAACCGGAAAATCCCAAGATCATCTAGAGGATGGTTGAGTCATTACACAGAATTGGGCTCTAACACCTACAGTATTCCTTCTCCCTATCCGGTTGCAGAGCCAGGCACCCACAAAGACGCCAGGCAAGGCTATCGTTCCAAGTAAAAGTTGCCACTCGGCTGTCTTCTTGATATCACTGTCGTGTATTACACTGGAAATAATCGTCCCAGAGAAGACACCGTTCGGGAACGTAACCTAAGGGATGTACACGCCGTTGAAGACCCCGAGAAGCAGAAATCCGGTGCTTACGAAGTCGTAAAGGAACCTGTTAAAAAGTCAGATGTTGCCCGGTCATTCGGGTTTAAGCTCGTACCATGCTCCGCAGGTACCAATGAGGGCACGCCAATAACGTTTGACTACCAGCCAGTAGGGAACACGACCTGGCCAAATGATCAATGGTGTTCTCGTTCAGGATCAAAATATCCATTACGCTTGATGGCACCATTCCGATAAAGTTTGGAGCTCAACATCCGCAAACGGAAGACGAGCACAGTTAAGGGCAGCAAAATACCAAACCCAAAGCAAACGCGCCACACAGTCTGAAGATGTTGTTCCCCGGCTGCAGAGAGCACGATCAAGAACACAGAAACGGCCAATGGACCACCGAACTGATTGAGAGGTGTGTTCATGATTCGTGAAAGCCTCGACAAAAGGAACGCAGGGAGTTACCGAAAGAACGAAATTCGTGACCATGATGAAGACTGCAAAAAAAAGTCAGGATGGGAAGATGAGGAGTAGATGGGGAATACCTGGTCCGCGATTCTGGATAGATTTCTCATTCGCTGCTTCACTAGCGCTCGTCGACGAGGCGGGGTATTCTCCACCGACACCCTGCAAAAATCAATGACAGACAAGTGTGCAAGTGTGGGTGGCTCACCACGCCAGTGATTCCTCGCGCAATTGTCAGAAACCAAAAGAGACCAACTGGGCTTCCATTAGTACCACGAGCGGCGGTTCCAAGAGTGGCACCGAGAACGATGAGCAAGGTGGTGCCCACGAGGGCAACCTTGCGGCCCATCCTGTCACAAATTAGGCCAACAAGAACTTGTCCGATAATAGCGCCTAATTCAGATTCAGGTCAGATCATTTTGAGGATAGTGTTCGTTCACATATACTGACCAATAAGAAGAGCATTTGACACCCGGGTAGAGACGTCCGACGTATAGTATTCAGGGTAAAGTGTCTTGAAGACAACCTAGAAGGGACAATCCAGAACTGACGATGAGTGGACGAAAGAAGTCCTACGTTTGACATCGTCATTAAGTTGTTTTGATCTGAAACACGACTATTCAGACGGTTTCTGCGTGAGCATGGAATATAAAGTTACAGCCGTCACTGATCAAACCAAAACCAGATGCAATGATAGTGAGCCAGGCGCTCAGTGACTCCTTTTCATTGAGTTTATGGGCAGTTGCTTTGAGATTCGCTTCATAAGCGTTGACAGAGATGTTCCGAGGGCAAATGGTCTGTCCCCCCTTGGACAAGCCGACATCTTTTTCGACGGACATGGGATGCAATATGGGGAGACCGAATTTGAGACTATCCGAGCAGTGGGCCAAGACGCTAGAGGGAATACAGTTGTGTGGTTTTATACAAGAACGCACGTGGCGTATCGAAGAATGATAAGAACTAGAGTAGCATGAATCCACATGGTAGCACCGTTGGCGCTGATTAGCGCTGTCATTAAAAGGCACACACCTTGGAACTATAGCCAATGTCTTGAGTCACGTTGCTCTGCGGTGAGCCAAGGACCTGCTCCAATTCGGCAGGAGAATAGGCCACACTGAGAGGGGGGGCAGCTTCAGAGCAGAGTTAGCTGGACTTGAGAAGCAGTAATGTTCCTGAAGAAGATAGGTACCCACCGTGACTCCAGAGATAGCGGGATCCGTCGAATTCGCACCATCACTGCCAGCATGATCCGTGCAACAGTAAGACCGAGATCAGCACGAGACCTAAGACAGCCTTTTCGCTTGGTGGCACGTTCGTTGATCATTAAACCCTAACCCCAACTCGACATAAGTGACAATCTTGAAAAAAATTACATTTCTTTCTGGCACACAAACATTAGAACCGAGTACAACGTGTCTTGGACATCGACTCGACCGCGCAGTCGTAGAACACCAAGATGGCTGTCCCAAATGGAACTTCCCTCAATCTCGACGACGAACTCGATTTCACAGACATCGAGGCAAAGTAGGCGCCCCGTTCCACGCGTATGTTGCAATGTTCATGATCACTCCCAGATATCACGTTGCCCTCGAGGACGGCTTAGACAATGTCATCGTCGTAGACGGTGTACCGGTGATTGATAAATCAAAACTCGAGAAACTTCTCGCAAAAATTTCCAAAGAGTTCACCAAGAAGGGCGCAGCTCTAAAACCCGAAAACACTTTTGTACCCTGGGACAATGCTTCAGGGAAAAGCAAAGGGTGTGCCAATTCCATCCTTCGGATCGGTAACGTCGCTAATCGGCCACCTCCAGTTACATATTCGTCGATGCAGGCAGCGCAGATGCAGCAACATTTGCGATCAGCGCCATGCATGGTCATCCTTTCGATTCAAAGCATACCTTCCTTGTCAACCGATTCACCGATATTGAACAATATGCGAACATGGAGGAAACATATGTCGAACCGAAAATAGAAGAATTTCATCCAAAGGTTTGAGGATGAAAACCGTCCCTGTTTCCATGCTGATCTTTTGCGTAGGAGCACCTTCGGGCTTGGCTCGCCGATCCGCAAGGGCGTGATCAGTATGTCACCTACCGCGGGGATGATGTTGAGATACATTGGCATGGGAAACCATCACAGTGTGAAGTTGCATATTCGAAAAAGGTCTGTCTCGTAGTTGTAACACTCGCCATTGTTGATGTGTTTCCCAGAATTGGACCGAGCTCTATGCCTCATGGTCTCCTCTCGGCACATACTTTGCAACTCTCTTCCGCCAGGGTGTCCGCTTATGGGGCGGTCCTTCTTGGGAGCCCCAGCAACGATTCGCTCACCCTTTTGTCAAGCTGATCGATTTTTCTCCTTGCGAAAATTATCTCGTTACGTGGTCGCATGATCCTATTACTGTGTCTCCAAATCTCCCTCAAGGTCCCGAGTACTTTTCGCCGGAAGACGAAGGCAACAACATCGCCGTCTGGGATGTCAAATCGGGCCACCTACTTCGGACTTTCCCTACATCTCTTTTTGAAAGCGAAGACCCTTCGGTGAAAAAACAGATGCAGTGGCCCGCGCTCAAATGGAGCGCCGACGATAAGTATGTCGCACGAGTGACGCCTGGTCAACAAATCAGCGTGTATGAACTCCCTAGTATGGGTCTCCACGACAAGAAGAGCTTGAAGATCGAAGGTGTTATTGACTTTGAATGGTGTCCCCACGGTGACAAGGATAGGGACGATAATGAGAAGGCGACCAAAGGCGACAAACCACCGAAGAAAGCTCGGGAGAATATGCTTGCATATTGGACGCCTGAAGTGGCCAACCAACCTGCAAGGGTTACCCTTCTCGAGTTTCCGAGCAGACGGATTCTGCGCCAAAAGAATCTATTCAATGTCACAGAGGTTGGTGTACCTTACTCTTTGGATACAAAACTGATTTAATGACTTTTGGCAGTGTAAGCTTTACTGGCAAAATCATGGTGACTTCCTGTGTGTCAAAGTCGATCGTCACACAAAAACGAAGAAATCGATCTTTTGTAACCTTGAAATATTTCGAGTCCGTGAAAAAGACTTTCCAGTGGAAGTGGTAGAGCTCAAAGGTTGACTCATTTCCAGGGGCTGGACGTTCACTTGTGCTGATTGGGTATCTAGATACTGTAACGGACTTTTCATGGGAACCCAAAGGCGAGCGTTTTGCCATCGTTTCGAGTTGCGACCCGAATCTCGGTAACCCGGGTCCGGGTATCACCATCAAGACTGATATTAGTTTCTATCAACTCGACCGAACCAAGAACGATTTCAGGCTTCTACGTACGTTTCATGCTGTTGCGTAGTCTTGAACGTTCCTGATGTGCTATATTAGGCACGCTCGCATCTCGTACGAGCAACACTATTCGGTGGTCACCGCGAGGACGACATGTGGTCCTTGCCACTGTGGGCTCATCCACCAAATCTGAGCTCGAGTTCTGGGACCTCGATTTTAGCAGCGAAGAACGCAGGGAAGGCCAGACGGTGGAGTGGGGCACTGGCATTCAGCAGCTCGGCTCCGCAGATCACTACGGAGTTACAGATGTAGAGTGGGATCCGAGTGGGAGGTACCTGGAGACAAGTGCGAGTGCATGGAGGCATACGGTAGGATTTACGGTGAACGAGCGCTGATGGTTGCTGATTGGATATTAGCTTGAGAATGGATACGCTATCTGGGATTTCCGCGGGCAAGAGCTCGAGAAACATATCCTGGACCGATTCAAACAATTCATATGGAGACCTCGCCCACGTACGCTGCTGACGAAGGAGCAACAGCGACAGATCCGTCGAAACCTGAAGGAGTACAGTCGCACATTTGATGAAGAGGATGCGACAGAGGAGAGCAACGTCAGCGCGGAGCTGATTGCGCATCGCAAGCGGTTGGTCGACGAATGGAATGCATGGCGGGCACGGTGCAAGCGCGATATTGCTGACGAGAAGCGGGGCAGAGGGCAGAGGCTGGAGCACGCTGGAGGGGAGGAGGCGAAAGAGGAGATTGAGGAGTGGATCGACGAGGTGATCGAACAGCTCGAAGAGGAGATTGTGGAATAAGTAGGATGTGGCTGTGTTATGTGTCCTTGGAGTAATGATTGAGATGTATCTGATCGGCCACTGCCATGTTCCCGGTCGAGCTGTCTCCTACTGCCTCCACTTCATCCACCCTCTGGGCACAACGTACGCGTATCTTTTTCCTCCTCCGATTGTCGTGCAACTCATCCCAACAGCCTCAAAGGAGTGGGTCATTCCCGCCAAGCCAAAGCCCGGCCGAAAGCCGAAGAAAGAGTCCAATGCTAGTGAAACCATCCCCAAAGACGATGTCGTTCGTTTTCCCAGTGCAATACTCTCATAAGCTGATTTCCCCTACAGAACGAGGAGTCATTCGCTAGTAGGCGTGTGCAAAATAGGCAAGACACCTCGCACCCCATACTCCCAGCCGGAGCTAACTTGGCCTGTGCAGAGCCGCCCAGCGCGCTTTTCGTGAACGCAAGCAATCCCAACTCGCAGAGCTTCAGGCCCGTTTGCATTCGTACGAACAGGGGGAAATCGAACGCAATGTCGCTCTGCAGAACATTGCAAAGAAGATGAAGGAGGAGAACGAGGAACTCCGCAAAGAGAATCAGGTGCTTTGGGAGAAAATCGCTCGACTGGAGCAAGAATGCGAATTTACCGACAAGGACAAGAAGCGAGCGTACGACGACGCATCTACGTCCCCTGGTTTCCCTCCAGCTGACTCCGCGAGAAAGCGGCTCAGGGCCGATGAAGACAAGCAAGAAGCCTACCCTCCTGCTCTCCTGCCCTCTTTCCCATCGTCATCACCTCCTTTGGTGTCTTCCCCCCACGTCATTGCTCCGGCTGGCGTTTTTTCTCCTGGAGGACACGACCAACATCCAAAATCATCCACACCTCCGCCAATTAACGATCTCCTCCCATTCACGACAATGAATGAGACAACTGGTCCTCTGGACGGCCAAGATCCCGTCGACCCCTATAGTTGCATCTTGTGCAGCCCAGATGCACCTTGTGTGTGCAGAGAAGTCACTTTGCAGCGGGCAACCAGTATCACCAACAACTCGCTCAATCAGCTTGCTCTCCAAAGTGAGGGCATCAACCAGCAATCGATCTTATCATTGGACCAATCCGTGCACATCAACACCCCTCCGTCTGCCAGTATGAGTATACTAGATAATCTGCCATCCTTCCAGGCACCCGTTCCTATTCGTCGCAGATCGCGCACCCCGAGGGCAAATGTTATATTCCCAGTCACGCCCATAACCACAACCTCTTCTTCTGCATCCAAGTGTTCGGGCGACCCCGAAAATTGCATGGCTTGCGCCGACGACAAATTCGGCAAGGCATTTTGTCAGGCCATCGATCACACAGTGAACTCCACCCTGCCTTGCATCGATTGTCCCAAAAGGGCTAATCAGACAGATGGAATTTTTGTCAGTGGCTGCTGCGGCGACATTAATAAATGCGGTTCGTGTGGCATCGCACCCATCATTTCCTCCCCAACCCCCCCTCGCGGTCCTGAAACCATACCAACGGACGACGCATGGCGTCAGCTCAAGTCACATCCCAATGTTGCTTTCGCGGACCTGACATTACTGGCAGAAGTAGTTGCGCGCAGATCAAAGTGCACCGGATCTCGTGTCGTCATATCTCCCGCACTGGATCCTGCCACACCAGATCACAATGCACAACTCTCCCATCATGAGCCAACTGCTGCGAGTGAAGACCAGTCCGTGCTACTCACGGACCCTCACGAGCATTTCCGTCAAAAGCAGATGCAACGAGAATCGCCGCCACAGCTAGTTCCACAGCATGTTCTTATCGAATGTGGACGACGGAGGGTGAGGGAAGTCAATGCCGATGGTGTTAAGGAAGCCTTACGGCTGTTGGACCAGAAGTTTGCACACATGCGATAGGTCGTTTATTTTGGCGTGCACTGGTTGGTTTTTAAGGATTAAGTTCATTCTTTTCTTGTGGATGGAATCATATATATATTATATTATCCCAAGGCCCATCTGGAGCAGCAGTTACAAAAATCCATCAACAACCCTGTCGCATAGCTGAGATTATGGAAGTCCTATATCTCTTTCCACTCCTGCAAAACCTGACGAAGCTTCCGGTTGAAGGACCGTTGTTCCTTGGGGGACAAAGATTCCTTCTTGGTGGCGTCTCGGTCCTCTGACTGACGAAATATGTGCGCCAGCTGCTTGAGAGGTGCATTGTTGAGTTCACTTGGAAACGGCTTTACTCGAGGCCACAGCTCAAGCAAAACCTTTCTGGCTATCGAATATGCTCCAACAGCAAAGTACGCATGGGCAAGAGCGTCAATGGCCGGTACGTCAGGCGCAATGCCAGCAGCGACCATCGTCCGGAAAGTCCTCATTGCTAACCCAGGTTCTCCCTTGCGTCCGTAGCCTGAAATAAGTACCGTCCACATCACCACATCTGGCTCAAAACCTGCTGCCTTTGCAGATCGCATGACCTGTTCAGCACCTTGCATGTCTCCGGATCGCATGAAACCATCCATAAGAGAGGTGAAGTGATAACGATTTGGATGCATGCCTTTGTCGATCATGTGGCAGAATACAGACTTCGCGGTCCCAAGAGTAGGGTCGGCGATGCCTTCGTGCTTCAGCCACATCGCAAAGGTAGCCCGATCACTCTTGACTCCTTTGCGAGAGAGAGCGAGAACGGTAGAAACACAAGAGTTGTCGTGAGGAAGATGGTGGCTACCGCTGGGATCAAAGTTTTCGGAATTGAGGGTGTTGCGACTCTCTGGAGACGCGAACGCGTGCCGCCTTGTCGGCGAAAACTTGGCAGCAGTAGTATCCCATCCACTACCATAAGCCCTATGCTTCTCTCGGCGCATTGCATTACGAAGGATGATGTTGAGATGTCGAATAGTCGGTCCATGAACTTTTCGTGACATGCTCCGCAGAACCTGGATCAGCCGGCATGTTTCGATGTTTTTCATGCGGTCGAGGTATTTGAGAAACACTTCGATGAAGGCCGCATTTGACTGAATACCCTTGGTTCGCATGATACGAATGATGAATCTTGCGCCACTGAGTCCGCGGATCTCCATTATTCGGGGTAGGGCAGCATTCAAGACATGTACGGTCAAACCAATGCCCTTTACGCTTATAGGGGGTTGGGGTATACCTTGCACACGGAGAAGAGCGAGTAGACTCCGAGTGTCCGCATCTGAGTCGAGCATCGCAGCCAACAAGCTCATAGCCATGTCGTCACAACCGCTGAGACAGTAGGTACGAATAAGAGCAGCTACCACGCCCGCATCCGGTTTGACACCGATTTTGACCATGCGGTTCACTACTTTGTGGACTCGATGGAATTGTCGCTGGCTGTTGAGGTAATTGATCAAGATTGTGAATGTAGCCGCATCCGGGTGAATCACGGGTGTTCTTCCGGGAGGAGGGAGGGAAGAATCGACGAGCGAGGACATGGCGCCGCCGTCCCCTGTGGTAGTACCTCCTGGTTGATGGGCGGTTTCTCTTCCGAAAGACACCGAGACAATCATTCGGTTGATGTATTCCGCGGCACTGCGTTCGTCGCCAACGTCGAGAAAATGTTGGATGATGCTGTTGAGCACTCGAGTGGACGTCCGAGCATCGACATGACGCAAGGCTTCGAACGCTCGTGCGTGGACCTGAGGGTCCAAGCCTAAAGATCGATATGCGGTAACGATGAGTGCGTGGGTAGAGGCATCGACGGGAAAACCGGCATGCTCCATCAACTGCAGACATCTCTTGGCAGAATCCAAGTCCTGGTTGCGAAGGTGTCCGGAAACAAGCAGGTGAAACGTTCTTCGAGTGGGTTGAACATTGTCCCGGGCGAATTCTTCGAGCACGTGACCTAAGCGACCAAAGCGATGATACTCTATGAATGCTCTTATTTTCCAATTGAGAAGACGAGCTGTGGTCTTGCCACATTGATCCCTTGCGAGAGATACCAAAGGGGGAACCAAAGACCAGTACTCCTTCAAAGAGAGCTGATAGAGGACAGCTTCGAAATGGTTCGGTTTGAAACGGCAGCCTAGTGCATGTGCAAGGGTCATTACAGAGTAAGCTCGGGACGGCCGAGAAGTAGATGCGAAAAATTGTGCCAAACGCCTTGCAGACTCCCTCTGGCGCAAGTACCGACGCAACTTGAAGGAAGCGCTGATATTCGACACGAGGGTCGTGATTTCCTCGTTGGTCGCAGAAGAAAAGGCATCGATGATATCTATGATCCCGGAAGGGAACTGCCCGCGACACCCGACTGGGCTGCGTGGACGGGGAGCACGCGAAATCGCCGGCAATGAAGGCCGCGTTTCCGGGCACGTCAGGGGGAACACTTGGTAAACGTGGGCAAGGGGAGTGCCTTGCGAGATGTGCGGAGTGTGGTGTTTTGTGAGCACAAGTGCGTGTAAGGCTGACAGCGCGCATGACGAATGGAGAGAGTGTGGGGACGCAGGAAGTGCGAGGTCGTAGCGTTTTCCGGGGACGAGCAGGGCTTGCTTGGCGTGACGGCCAACTCCCCTTAGCATGGGCAGCCAGAATGAGTGAGGCTGTCACGTCCACCACTGATGAACCTGAGGAGAATGAAAATGAGACGTGGTCGCTCCTGAGAGGGTCGAAATACCTGCTGTAGGGAAGTACTTGGTACTGGAACGAGTGTAGCTGTAAGCCCGACCAACTCCAAGGTTTGCGCCGGAGACAGCCGGTCGATTTCCACGGTGGACTTGGACAGCCGTGATGATGATCCAGCATTCGAGTGCCTGAAACGAGTTCATACCAGGAACTTCCAAGACGACACAGGAAAGAGCCTACTACAGCAAGTTCCTGTAATATCTCCTGGTCTTTGCATTCCATGATCCTGGCAAGTTATGTACACTCAGCTTGGTAGCCCACGTGGTGGCATTATTAACTCAGCTGCAAAAACATTCCGAGCGGGCTGTGATCAGCGGTGCACACAGTGGTACGTTGCCACTCTTGTTCCAATCCATATGATAGACGCGGCCCGTTCCAGGGAGCAGGGGCGGATGTAAAGTTCCGCCGCAATCGGAGACTCGGCCAACGGCCCCTGTGGGATTTTGTACCCAATGCGCTGACTTGCTTAGTTTTGCTCTTGTTCATTTTGCAGGAATGGCGAACCACTGCCTATTAAGAGCTGTGTTTATCCCATCGAGTCATCTTTCACTTCCGTGGTGGGACGCCGCAGTCATTCTCGGCCCTCACCTCCTTCTCACAAAGTTGCATCGTCTAATCTTGTCCTTCCGATCCCGTATAGCCGTTTACGGCGCCAAGTCCCTGCCGTCACAGATCCAACTTTCCAGTAACCGTGACACTGCAGTGCCTGCGACATGTTTCAACGTCGGCCCATCACCGCGACGGTGGCTATCCGACCTCGACGATGGCCTAACAACCTCTTCTTTCAACCCACATTTGTCACTAACTCCGTATCGGAGCGCTTTGACTCGAGACCTGGGTCCGTGGACAGCATGCATATAAAGGCACCACCTTCTTCCTTCCTGTGCCCTCACTCAGTTCCCCCTCATGCATTCATCCCACCTTACGGTCCTCGAGCAAAGCTCGAGCCTCTACCCGTCCGCTCCGGCCTTCAGGGTTCCACGATCAGATCCCACCAGCGGTCAGGTACATGATTGGCTTTCCATATCATATCAGCAGTTCAAGAAAGATGTCGAATACACCGCACGCTACTACCGCAGATTACTCAAGTCCGTCGGCATTTCAGACAACTCGGTGGTCGGTCTTTGGTGAGCCCTAATCATGCACCCCTACTTTGACTTTCTAACCTTTATGTAGGCTTGGTGGAATGACCTACCAGGACGTTCTCCACATATATGGCATTTCAAGAGCCGGCTATATCCCTCAACTGTTCAGCATACGGCTTCCGAATCCTGATGTTGTCCTCGAGCTTCTCCGCAAACAGCATGCCCGTGCTCTGATATATGCCCCCGAGTTCACTCGCGCGACATCGAAATTTCCTTTACCATCTTTTATCGCAATCGAAAAGGATGAAATGGAACCTTGTTTGGACGAATTGCCGCCACTCACCCCTAAGAATGGGGATCAGACGGTCTTCGTATTCCACACAAGCGGGTCTACATCAGGCAGCCCCAAACTCGTACCTTGTAGCCAACGATGGTTGAGCGCAATTGTGACCAAAGCCAAGTTTATCTGTACTCCTCGCGATCCGCAGCGCCAAGACGTCACTACTTGGATGTCAGTCCTGCAGATCATTCATCTCTATTCATACTGATCCTCTTCTCGCAGGGGAAGCATGTGCCACATTGCTCAAACTTTCAGTGAGTACGAGTTCTACTCCTTTCCTGCGATGATCCTGATGTTCTCTTTCAAGTGCTGATCGGTGCCCTGCAACATGGAACCTGTACCATTCAACCGACTAAAATCGCCTTTTCTTCTGAGGAATTGGTCGATATGATTCTCCGGTGTCAGCTTAACCGTTTAAATCAATTTTCCACATTCCTTTCCTCCCAACTTCGTAATGCCCGTTTGCATCCAAAGCTTCTGGAGCAACTACGGAGTCTCAGCGAGATTATCTTCAGTGGTTTGCCGCTCCAACGTGAAGATGAGGAATTTGCTTACCGCAACGGGCTCAAGATCAAGGTATGCTGAACTGTTTTGGAATACAAGGATATCGTTTTGACCGCTCCACAGAATCTCTTCGGAAACACGGAATGTGGCGCTATGCTTCTCTCTATAGGTGGCAGTGGCCGAGACGCTGCACTGCTTCGTGCTGTCCCTGACACATCATACGTGTTTGTTCCCATCGACGCCACTTCTGGACATCAGTCATCAACTCAGTTGCTGGAACTAGTAATTTTGGCCGATTCTGCGGACTGTCCGGATCACTCGCTGAGGGGTGCGGATGGCCACTTTCACACTGGTGACTTGTTCCAGGAAATGGCTACAGGCTTGTATAGCTTTTGCGGTCGCAATGACGACTGGATCAAGAGCGAGAACAGCTTACGTTGCGATACCAAGTATGTTCACGTCACTTCAAGGTTTTGAGGCTGTTTATTTACGAGCCTTGTCAGAGCCATTGAAGACAACGTTCGCGCGACCTGTGGTGACCTCATTGAAGATTGCATTGTTGTCGGCACAGGCAGGCCGTCACCAGCGCTCTTTGTCGAACCTGTCGCTGGGATAGATCACACGAAGCTTAAGAGAGACATTATTCGTAAAACCCGGCCTTTCCACAGCAGACGCTATCTCCACGAGCGTATTACTTGTCCCGAGTTGATCGTCATAGTCCCATCCAAGTCGCTTCCCAGGACCGTGACGAAAGGGAATATTAGGCGGCGAGCAGTCGAAGAAGCTTACCATGTGCATCTGGACACTATCTACTCTTCTTTACGATGATCGATAATCGATTGGGACACCTGGACATTGGGAACTAACTTACTCATCCAATTATTTGTAGTCTTCTCTAATCTCTGCATATACTCGTTGATAATTACCCTACATACAGTATTCATAATTCTCACGTGTTGTAGCTATTCAGTCAAAATGGGATTCGTGTTACAGTATCAGTTCAGTCGATTGTTCGGGATGGACAAGGATATCGTCGTCTGTGATCTGAAAGGTGAAGCGAACAACATCCCGGGCTCCGGACGACCTTGTCAAACAACGCACTTGCCCGTTGTCGATGATCTCCTTCCCAGGACGTGCATCGCGGAGGAGCGCATCGTCAAGTGGCGCAGCAGGGAATGGGTCCGATGACGGAGATGACAAGGTGATATGGTGGGCAAGACGGAACGGAGATGTGGAAGAATGATCGGTATGGCTCGATACCTTGGCGCCAAGGACAGCGATGCCATCCTCGAGGACCGGAAAGGGATGCAGATGCTGCTTGTACAGCGATTCGGAGCGAGATGGTGCAGGGTTGAGCGCCCAGTTTGTCAGGACGGCGAGTGGGCGATGTGAGCGCCGCACACTCTGGATGGCATCCAAGACGTGACGGAGCGACCGCACCATGGGAATGGTCTTGCCCATCGCTGGGGCAACGTTGCGCAATTGCTCGGCGGCAAAGCGATCAGCCCAATGAAAAGAGCTGATCGAGTCTATGGCGAGGACTGCGATTTCTTGGTTTGGCATGTGGGATGAGTGGTATGCCGGGAGATTCGCGATCGACACGGCGAGTTGAACGAGGGACGTCGGACGAAATACGTGCAAGCGAGCGAGAGCCCGGCGGACGCTTTCCTGCGGGTCGAGAGTGCCGGACGGGAGACGGGAGAGGAGAAGGTGGCGGAAGCGCTGGATGTCAAAGGCGGCGTCTGTGTCGTAAACGACGGCGGCGATCTGTGTGTCGGGGGCGAGAAAGGACAAGAGGATGTGATAGAGCAGATGGGTCTTGCCTGACGAGGCCGGGCCTTGGATCTCGATCACGTCGCCGCGATCGAGGGCAGGGAGGGCGGGTATCGGCGTGAGCGGGGACGCTGTGGATGGATGGGGCCATCAGCGTGGTCCAGGGTCGGGCAGGATCTTACTGGGCCCGCACTGTGCTGTCTGAGCGATGCCAGGAGCTGCAGGAGACGGTGAGCTGGGCAGCGGGGAGGAAAAAGAGGGACGTGCGTTCTGGAGGGACTCGGAGTGGATCTGCATGACTGTCGGGTAAACGTACACTTTCCATCCAGCTTACATGTCAGCCCGCGCTACTCCCCCGCCCGCCCGCACATCCCCCCATGCCAGCAACCCCACCTCTCCCCCGACCAGGTCCGCTACTTTAGCACGTCCTACGCGCGCCGCCGCCCCCGCACTCACCGCCACTGTCTCCCGTCGCACCTCCGTACGGAGCACCGCGTCGTGCTCGCTGGGCTCGACCCCCGAGACGCGCGAGGCCCTGTCTGCCTCCCTCAAGCATGAGACAGAACAAAAGGAGCAGGCATGTACTCGTGTCCGTCCCCTTCTTCCCCACTCTCACCTCCCGCCTCCCCAGCTCTTGGTCCAATTGCAAAATAAAGACCAGACAATCGCCACCCTCACCAGCGAAAATGACAACTTGATCTCCTCCCTGTCCACCGCCGAAGCCAGGCTCAATGACCTCTATGCTGATCAGGCCCGCATGGAGGAAGAAATGGCTGCCCGCATCGAAGTCGCCGAGAAATTGAGGGCCCAAGTGCGCGAGCTGGAGAAGGAGAAGAGAGATCTCCAAAGACGCTACAATGAACAGGTACCCAATCACCTTCTCCCTCGATAGATAACCCACTCAATCATTACGTCTCCCAGACATCAACCTTCGAAGCCGAGCGTCAAGCCTTCTATGACAACGAGCAGCATCTCAAGTCCCGCATTCAGTCGCTCACCCACGCCCGCAAGCAGGTGGAGCAAATTCGTTCTCTCGAAACTGAGCCCGAAATCGTTCCGGAGCAACCTCATTCCCCAACTGAGCCGCCCCCGTCATCCCCACCCCCTGTGCAGGCTCTCGACGACCCCGACAGCGAACCAGCAGAGATGACGGCTCTCCGCCTCGAGCTCTCAACACTCTCAACCTCGTATTCGTCGCTGCAAAGCACCCTGATATTATTGCAGACGCAGCTTGTCGACTTGAAGAGGGTAAATAATCAGTTGCAGGAGGACAATGAAAGCTACATGATCTTGCTCAGGGAAAAGACGCTTAGCGGACGATTCGACCTCATGAGGCAAGTAGGTAGTCCTCCCAGCTCAACATCCGGCATGGAAGACGGCGAGGACGACATGACCGATGAAAACGACGTGGGCTCCTTAAGAAGCAATGCCAGAAGCACACTGGATAAAGTGGAAGAAGAGGCAGGAGAGGATGCGCTCGGTCACTCGCCTGATCGCCATCATTCTGACTCACCGCGTCGCCCCCACGCACGACATGCTCGCCGAACTGGATCTGCGACACATTCTCCTGCTCGCCCCCCCAGAGGCGAATCCTTGGCAGACCTCCCCATCACCGGACCTGGTCTCGACCTTGCGGCAGAATTGGGCCGTGCAGAGAACAGAGATAACCTTTTGGGAGAATCAATCGTTGATCCTTCCGTTCTCAACGCCAAGAGCCGAAGGAAAAAGAGCTCCACGGACGCGAGGAAGATTTCCACCTCGGAATCGCACGACCAGCTTTCGTCCTCAAATGATATAGATGCGCTGCGCGTAGAAGTTAAATCCTTGAAGGATGCGAACAAGGCATTGTCTCTGTATGCCTCGAAGATCATCGACCGGATCATTGCAGAGGAAGGCTTCGAGCATGTCCTTGCTGCGGACTACGAGAAGCAGCCAAAAGCAACCCCTGTAACCCGTGACTCCGGAGCGGCGACCACGTCCACCAAGCAACGGCCTCAATCTGCAATCTTTGGACGTGTACTTTCCAATCCTATAGCTACCACGCCTGTAGAACTGCCTGCAACTGCAACACCACCCCTTGACTCTTCCAGCACAGGTGGCACCAAAGGACAACGTCGTTCAATGTCTTTCGATTGGAAGGGTTTCAACATGTTCGGCGGAAGCGAGAAGAAGACAGACAGCCTGCGCCCTATAACTCTGAAACCTGGCACCACCACTGTCACGGGTGCTCGCAAATTAGAAACATTTGAAGACGAAGAAGACAAACGAGAACGAGAGCGCCTCCACGCGACCATGAAGCTGATGGGTATCGACATGCCCGCACATTCACCAGCTAGTTCAATGGGCTCTCCTGCTGCCGTGCCACTACAAAAAAGCTATTCTTCTCCTGCCAGTCCGCCAGTGACTGCTGTACCAGATCGCCGCTTCTCCATCTTCCGATCGCGTTCGACCACGGGCCACTCTGAGACTTGCTCGGTAAACTCCGGAAACTCCATGCAAAACCAGACCGGTTATGGACTCGGGATATCTGGAAACGGCACAACAGAACTTACGCAGCAGGCATTGCAACAGGCGGAAGCTGAAAATACTATCGCCGCCCTAGATGCCCACGAGCGTAACCTTAGCGACGAAATCGCCAAAGGGGGTACAGGTGGTTTCACAGAGCTCGCTCCTATGAAAGACCTGGGAGAGGACTGGAGGAGCAAGAGGAGCAAGAGGAGTGCTGGTGGAAGTGGTAGCACTGTTTGGAGCGCTGGGATGAGCAGGGCTGGGGACGATCCAGATGCGTAAGAAGCCTCTGACAAGGACCCTCGTCATTTGTTCCGGGGACCGGAGATATGGGTGTTGTACTCATGCAGATGTGGATTTTAGTACGATACGACACATGCCCATTCGATACCAAATGTTGTGACATCCTATGTAACAGCCTGTTAATATGTTTCCGATTAATGGTTCTGCCTCGCAGTTATACCCCGCGCGCGGATGCAAAGTCAAGATATGAATTGATGCATCTAAACGGGTGTTATGCGCTTCTCCAGCGTGTTTTGCGCGTGCGTGCGGATGGTCTGGAAGGGGTTGGCAGCATATTGGGGATTTGTTAAAATAAGTGGATGCCGGAGCCTTTCCATCTCCCTAGAAGGACTGAATTTGGGTCACGATGATATATCACTGTTGAGGACGCACAATGCATGTTTCCTCTGGGCCTTGGTAAGGGGGACACCTTTACCCTCTCCTATAAGTCCAGTCCCCGCTTTTGCTTGCGGTCGTTGTTGTGAAGCAGCGTCATTCGCCGACTGTGTCTCTGCTATTGGTGGTGATATCTCCTCTTCTTCCAACGCAGATATGACCGCTCCGATAGAGCCGAGCCCACTGCCCAACTGTTCACGCTGCCTTCTATTGAAACGACGCTTTTGTGCCTTTGAGTAAGGGGCACTAGATGACTTGATTCCTGGAGCCCGATCAAAGCAGTCAACCATGTTTTGTCAGGCTTCGTACGTACGATCGATAAAGGCCTCGTGCTTCAGTTGTTGCTTCCCCTTCTTGCCCACGATAGCGGGGGTAGCGTCCAAAGACTCGAGAATGTCGTTGCCCTGACTCGTGACGAATCGTGTGGGATGTTACAGTATGTGTGGCAGTCACTGGGTTTGCTCACCGATACCTCTACACTGTCAGCAGCACTGATTTCCACTGCTTCCACTGCATTTTCTTGGACCGCAAACTGACGTTTGGACAGTTTTGCAGAGGGCTGATGAGCTCCGATACGGGCTCTGCGTTCCCTAGGCTAAGGCAAAACTGAGTGTGCAAATGGGTTCATGAAATGCAATGGTGTACCATGTTTGAATGGGCTTGAATTGCAAAAGGCTCCCAATCTCGAAACCTCACAGCTTCAAGTTCGTATGTAGATGTCACTGTATATACATTGAACTATACAGCCCTAAAAACATCGAAAAACATTTCTCGTGTTCTAGAGGGACAAAGCAGGTGTTCGCAGAGTGGTATTGTTGATGAACTGTAGTGTGTGTTTGCGAAACGTTTAGCAATAACTAAGCATCGAATGCATTTGTCTGTGATTCCAACGGAACCGTTTCATCAAGACGGGGTTGGGCTTGTTGCCCCATCCCCTCGACAGCCAAGTCTCGTGCCAGCAGCCTATCGCCCTCGCTTGGTTCCGAATTCTTTACCCCGACCACGATGAATGCACCTGTGACAAGCACGGCACCCACCAATACCCGGAAAGTAGCAGGCTTGCCGAGGAAATAGTCGCCAACCACTGCCAAGGGTATAGTGAGGCTAAGACCGACGGTAACGACAAGTGGTGTGGTCTTGAGCATCGCGATGACATATATGTAGTCGCTCGACAGTGTGATGAACATCTGTCAACCAGGTGGGCGTTGCATCCCCCACAGATATACATGGCCAGCGATCAGTGATCGCAAAGCAGAAATATACTGTTGAAATACTTACATTGACAATAATGGCCACGACAGTTTCGTTAGTACTGGGAAATTCCAAAGACTCCACTCCAAGCCAGTGCAAAAGAAGGGCAACTGGCCACCATAATAAAATATTGAATAGACCCACGTAACCAAAGAAAAGCTGCATATCTACCCGTGACTCCTCCTTAATTCGCACCTTCAAGAATATCATATATAAAGCATAGAACAGAGCTGAAAGCAAGGCAAGAATGTCTCCCAGAATTGCGACAAGATTGATCGACTGGGCATTGGCAGTAGGCTTAGGTCCCGGACTAGATGATGAATCGGAAAACGATACTAGGGCAACGCCTCCAAAGCTTGTTTGGGTGAGTTTTGGAGATGGGCCAAACTATCCACATCCGCATACCTTGTCAAGACCGCGCCGATCTTTACCAGCGTCAATGTTTCCACGCGAAATATGCGGCCAACTCCCAAGGTAAATATGCCTACGTGACTATCAGACGCTGGTTGAATAGCACAGCGAGACCGCCCTTACCGCTCATACTAGATAAAACAGTTGCACTCGCCACACTCGTGTATGCAAGTGCGACATTCAGCGCCCAATTAGCAACGAACCAGAGGAGACAGAAATAGACAGCAAGCTTTGCTGTCTCCTCTGGCGTGAGGCGATCGTCAGCCTCGCACAACGATTGAGCGGCTCCCTGTGAATGCTCATAGGGGCAGCTCACGAGCCAACAGAAGTAGAACACACACCAGAGGCTCATGTCCACAATCTTGAGCCAAAGGCTGGTAGCTGAGGATTTCCCGTCAAGAGCTCGTGAAATGTTGAACATTGCCATGCGCTCACTTGATATTCTTCCGCCGAGACGAAGTGCCCCCAAGCGACTTCCGCAAACAAGAGGGAAAGAGATACAGGGTGAAGGAAGACGTGCTCAGATATGTTATCCTGGCGTTCCATCAACGCCTGGTAACAATGGGGGAAAACCAGAGCGTACATGAAGGGCTTCTCATAGCCGCCAGTAAACATATACTGGAGAGTTGTTAGTGGTGCCTGGCGGTTCAGCTGGGGTTGTCTACCTGAGTCACAAAATTGGATGAGGTCCAAAGCAGGACGACGAGGAGGAGAAGACATATGCCAATTGCATAGTCGCTGGTTGTCAACTTTGTCGGAGGTTGCGACCTTGACCTGCGCTCTTCATTGTGTTCGGGCACTGTGTTCATCATCTGGTGGAAGCGCACTGTCACGCTCAAAGGTGTTGGACGTGCGAAAGGACGCTATTTCGGTTGCGGGCAAAGCGAAACACACGAAGCGCGAATGCAGCGCGTTGTACAGCCATGAAGGAGTTACGATAAATAAATGAAGTGGTCCATTGCAGAAGATTGTACAGAAAAGAGGGGAGGACGCAATCTCATGCACGCCGTCTAGTACCCGCATGATACTTGACCTTTTCAAATATTCTGAATAGGCTGATGATGAGGTTGGTGCAGTACATAATGAGACCAACCATGACGAGACAGATCAACGCAAGCTGGCTGTCGCAGATGGTACGTCCGATCTGTCCTACGTCTGGCAAATCCAACGGCGGCCGGGTCAGTTCACTGTACCAAGCAATGCTGCTAGCCGGAGCGCATGGTATGGCAGAGGTAAAGTAATTGTCAAAGCAGAGCGACAAGGCTGCAGACCAGGCGCAAATGAAACATACTTCCAGCAGGGTGTGGGCAAGCTTCCCGGAAGTACGCCATAGTCCCAGGGGTCGACTGAAATACTCTAGCTAGAAGGGAGTAAGAGAAGACGTCGAGGGCGTGTTTGGAAATGTGTCTCACATAGATGGCAACCATGACATGAACAAGCGTCAGCGGCGCGAATATGATCACGAGTGTTCTACAAGACAGTCGAGTGTGATTCGGGTGAGGCACGGCGTTTCGAACGTCCACTCACGGCGAGCTTCCAACCGCTCCCATCAGATTATACTCCGTTTCCCATTGTCTGATGCGGATCGCTACAGCCAAAGCAGAGGTCGTGAACGTGATATTAGTGAATCTGAAAAGCTACGGGAGTGCCATCTCAAGATCCGAGCTGAAAAGACAAGGCCAGGAGCGCACCAGAGGCACGTATATGTTTGACAAAATGAAGGCCCTGAAGCGTTTCTTCCCGGATCGACCGAGGGTCGACTTTTCGCCAGACTCGGCGTCCTGCCTGTCTCCCATATGAGTATAGTGGCCGCGGTTCTCGTCCTGTGATTCATTTCTGCCTCTCCGAGGGGAGTCCTGCCCCAGAGTCCTGCCCCTGGCGGGGCCGAAAGGAGCTGGAGAAGGGACGGTCAATGTGATACAGGTGATTCGCCGGATTGTCTCTCACGTGAATTGACGAGGTACTGCGATTGTCGATCATCTGCCTGTGGCTGGCTGTGATTCATCGTGTCGAGTCCCCGCCAACCGTATCTTACGGATCCTTGGCGGGGACGCGCAAAAGTCCACCATCGGGAGCGATTGTCACTCTCGCGGGTGAGTCTCTCGAAGGAAGACCTGGAACTTGATGCCAGGTCTGATGGTCGGGTTGTGACGATGCTTCTGTGACCAAGCCTGTCGATTTCGTCGGGCTGGTCAGTGGGGGACGGCGGTTCATCCTGAGCCCAGGCTGCAACAGGCGAGAATGAGTACCACCTCCAGGACGGCTGATCAAGTTGTGCACGCACGGGGTTCTGTGATGACGGCTCTGGAGTTTGAGGGTGCAGTGAAGACGTCGTGAGTGCGAACGCTGTAAGAATGAGCAATGTGCGAGGAAGACAAGGATGGAAGGGACGGCGGCTTGCTGACGGGTGAGGAAGGTGACATGCTGCGCGACGAGGAGCCGCTAGACCCGGATCCAGTCTGTTTGCTTTGCGACCCTGACACAGGTCGCCTCAACACATGGAGGAAGGCGTCCCAACCGTCTCTGTCACCGGCGTCGCGGCCAGATTCGTGTCTCAGACCGACATCGAGGCAGCCCGATCCCGAAGAGAGGAACAATGGAAGGCTGCCTATGCAAGGTTCGCCCGCACCGTTCACATCACGCCCGGTCGTGTTTGTTCATCTTTTTCAGACTGGGACAAGACCCTCCCCCCCAACCCACTGAAGATGCTTTCGATGGCCGAAGCTTGGCCGAGGTGAGCCCTCCCTGCCTTTGTGGTCCAC